>JASDQU011179464.1:11303-26180 GCA_032191745.1 Picea mariana | reverse complement strand
ATTGTTTTTTTTCTTAGTTTCTAATTTATCAAAATAAATTTAAATCATATTTGTTTTCTAAATATTAAAAAATAGTGTTATTTAAGTACAATTATTTTCTATGTACTGAAGTAAAGATAAACAATGTGTTAAGGAGACACAATTACATGAAAAAACACAATTTCAAAAAAGTAGATGGAAAAACTATTTTTAAGATGGAAAGGAGCATGGAATAATAATAAAAAATTAGTTTGTTATTTTTTTGGTAAATCAGAGTAGAACGTTATATTACTGTAGAAAATACGATACAAAATGGGGATCCTAGTTTGCCTAAAGGAAACCAGATTAGGGGACCCTTACTGCTGGTTTTTAATAAAAATCCTAGAGGTAACAGGTCTGCCAAAATTGAAAACTAGACCACACCTCCCTTTTCAAAGTATGAGAAGCATATCCAAAAAATATAGAGCTAACTAACCACTCAACGAAAACTACCAAAGCCTGCCACAAATTATACTACACCCTACTACTTCATGGGCATGATTGTCATTAAAGACAAAAGACATTAGAGATAGAATATTGAAAGTCGTTAGAGCACCTAGGAGTGGTCCTTCACCCCACCCGCTTGGCCTTTGTTGTCCTCCTTTGGGGAGATTGTTCTGGTTCTTCTGATCTGGGTCGGTCCTCCTTGGACATCCGTAGGTGTTAAGTCCATATGGTGGGTGTATATTAGGTACAGGTGGAATTGCGCAACCAACCGCTCTTGTTTACTTTTTTGGTCCTTTCCAACCTCCACTAGCAGCTTGACAATAGTTTCCAACCCGTTGATATGACGATGAATTTCGTCCAGCATAGTTTTAATTTCCCAGTGGTCTTCCTGTCTTTCCTCCTCTCGATCAGACTTTACTTTCCCTATCAACATTTTGGTAAACCATGTCGTCTCCGTCGTTCTATGATAGAGGGTCTCCCTGGGACGGGTAGCCCCCAGATTTGTTATCCATTCTACCTCCTACGCAATCTCCCCCCATTCTTTACTTCTCTGCTCCTCCTTGATTTCTTCCTCCCACTTATTGACTGTTGCCTTCCCTTTTGGCGAGACCAACATACAAAATGTGTTCTCTACCTCTCTCGCAACCTGCTCAATTCTAGTCAAACGCCTCGATCTTTCCGGGATATCCTCGTTGATATTATGGTAGTTGCAGGAGGTATTTACCTCCACGTGTAAACCTGGTGAGAATAGAATATTCTAGGAAGCAAGAAGAAACCCTGATCAGTTGGCTAATAACCCTAGAAGACAAGTTGGCTCAAGAGGATAACTTGTATTACGTTATTAGCCTCCAAGAGAAGAAGTCGGCTAAAGGAAATATTATATACTAAGTAAATAGGCACCCAAAATAAGAATTCAGCCTAGGCAGTTTGCCAGTTTTAGTATAAATACAGGAGGCCAATCTTCATTCTCGTAGGAATTTTCTTAGAACTGCAATAACACACTTGTGCACACTGCAATTGGGTAGTTTTGTGTGCAAGTTCTGGAGAAGCTGCTGCCGCTAGTCTATAGTCTTGGTCTTCTCTGGGTTTGGACTTTCTGATCAATTTTTTTATTCTTTCCTGGTGCGCTATCCTTGGAGAAAGGTACGCTATCTTGTTTGGCTATCTATCTTAGGGTTTTCTTCCGGAATGATTCTCTGTCAAGGTTAAGGTGCTCGGAGGTGGCTTCGGCCTATGGTTGGGTGACAATAGTGATATTGTCTATGATTAAATGAGAACATCCATCATATTCTAATAGGTTATGGGCCGACACCTCCTTCATTCAGTCTAACCACTGGAAGGGAGCATAGCCATAAGGATACTAAGCTCGTTGAAGAACTGTTGCTAGGGTTTATAGCAGGAGCAATTACTAAAGCACTATTGCTAGGGTTACTAGCAGGTGCAGTTGCAAAAACCCTAACCCTCTCATTAAGGAACTTTAAGTGAAGGGATTGACCTAATTTCCGGATAGACTAGTGCACCCTAGCCTAGCACATCTCCTGGTACTCTCAGCAAGCTAAGACGTCAAGTTTGAGTTTTCGGTCAAATCTAGGGTTGACCAAGTCAAAGCAACCATGACTTACTCTATGAAGTCAGAAAACAAGTTAGATGGGGCTTCTAACTTCAGAGCATGGAAGACAAGGATTGATCTCATCCTTGCCAAGAATAATGTGTTGGATAACGTGAAAGGAAAGATTGTGGAACCAGAGTTTGAAGAAGGAAAATAAAAGGAACCACAGAACATTGCAGTTATGGAGAAGTTCAAAGACAATGACATCAATGCCATGAGTATCATAGTGGATTTTATAAAAGATCACTTGATACCCTACATCTCCCATCTTGATTCATCTAAGAAGATGTGTGATGTGCTAACAAACCTCTTCTCTGTCAGAAACATTGGACAAGTAATGAGTCTGAAGAATGAGCTTCATGACATGAAGATGAATGATGATGACAACATAACATCATACTTTGTGAGAATCTCTCAGTTGAGAGATCAACTACAAGTTATTGAAGATATTATTTCAGAGAAGGAATTTCTAAATATAGTACTCAATGGTCTTCCCAAGACATGGATGTATTTTCTGCAAGCATGAACACAAGGAAGGAGTATCCTACATTTGAAGAACTTTGGACTTGTTGTGCACAATAAGAATCAAGGATCAGTGCAAAAGAGAAACCTCAAAAGAAATACAATGATCAAGCCTTCACAACAAGATTCAAGAATTTCAAGAACAAAAGGAAGTTTGGTTCAAGGAAGAAGCCAAATCTAGAAAAAGATATGTCAGAAATACAATGCTTCAACTGTCGAAAGTATGGTCACTACAAGAATCATTGTCCCGAGCTAAATAAAAGGAAGGAGACACACGAAGAATCAGTTGCCAAAGAAAGGAAACCCTCAAGGAAGACCAAGCGGGATAAAATAGACTGCTTTTTCTAAGACAAGGTAACAATATTCTTCATAGTTCTTGTACATACCATGTTTACATAGTTTATGTACATATGTTGCATAGTTTCTGTACATATCTTGCATATCTATTTCTTAGAAGATAATATGTTCAAAGAGAAATTGTACCTATGGAAGAACAACAAGATAAGGATTTCCATCACAATGACTACAAGTCAGGCAATACACATGAAAGGATGAAGTACGTCAACAACTCCTAGTAACAATTCATGTGGAAGTTATTGCATAAGTAACAACTGCAAGATAAGCCGAAATTAGAATCAATCTTGAAAAAACCTAGAAGAAGTAAAGACAGAAAGAAGTCAACAATCAAGGTGAAATTGGAAAAATATTTGTGACACTTTGCAGAAGGCAATAAGGATGAAGACGAAAGCGTGGACTATCCTAGATGGAGGGAGACAATTATATATTTCCAAAAGAAGAGCATGCACTCATTCATGAAGCAAGGAATAGGAGGGAGCTAATCCTAACTTATATGATCCATTGAAGTTGATGAAGTATATATCCATGGTAGAAACCATGAAAAGAAGCACGTGTTCAGTTTGACTTTAGAAAAAGTCTTCTCCGAAAAGAAGTCTCAAAGTATCCCTGGTTTTCCATCCACATCCATGATCCTATGATGAAAGGAATAAGGAGGAATATTTGGGGCATGGAATCTACAGAAAAATACATGAACTCAAGAGCTAAAGAGAAACATGAGGAAGAACATGAAGATTCCAAGAAAGAAAGAAAAGCTAGAACAACCAGATATTGTATCAAGAATCACAAGACTACCAGCCTGATATGAACTCACTAAAAGCAATCAAGCAAAGGAATTGAAATTTGTGATGAAGAATAGTGTATGGAAGACTTATGAATGAAATCATTGTGAGAGGTTCTCCTAGATGGAGGGATAATACTATGATGATTTTATGTTCCACTAAACCAGACATACCTCTACATGAGCCATTATATCATCTTCAATATCCATGGGTTGGAGTTTACATCAGATGAATGCAAAGACTATTATCTAGAATAATTAAACAAAGAGCGTATGAAGAGAAACCTCAAGGCTTTAAGGTATACCAAAAAGAAACCCTTGTATGCAGATGAAAGAAGACAACTTGGTAAAGAACCTCCAATGCACAACATAAGCATCGTGAAAAACTTTCTATAATAGAGATATTATATCAGAATGGTTACTCAGAAGCTCAGGATGATGGATTTCTAATCCATGACAAACTCTCATGATGGCATAAGAAGTACCACTTGGATATGTTCCAGTTTGACCCTTGCCATGTTGTTATGAGCTAGCAGGAAACAAAAGAGTTGAATCCAACTATGATATATTGTAATGATCAGAGCTATATGAAACCATCAAAGAAAAACCAGTGTTCTAGAAAGACCAAAGTACATTGAAATCAAGCATTACATTCTCCATGATGAAGTCCAGAAATGAGAAAGTGGTTCTCCAATATATATCTCCACAAATGAGCAGATTAGTAGACATTTTGGTAAAATCCTTTGTCCAAGATGAAAGAGTTTGCGTACTCAAGAAATAGCTGGAGCTCGTGGAGACGACTTCCTTATTGAAAAAGGAATATATGACTCCAAGGTTGGGAGGGAGCACTGATGTGTTATTTATTTATGGACAATCATTTTTCAAGTTCAAAAAATGGTCCATGATGAGTAGTTCCTTTCCAGTTCGGAAAGTGGTTTGAAATTTTTTATGGACAAGCATTTTCCAGTTCGAAAAATGGTCCAGATCGATGATCATTTTCATAATGAAAATGGTTCAATGGATTGTTGATGTACCATAGACAACGATTCCCCTTGTGGCTAACATGGGGAATGGTCTAGGACAGTCTCTTTTCTTGACGATCACTCTCAATAGTGGTCGAGAAGACTGGTCTGCCTCGCCGAATAGTCATTCTTTCGAAATTCACAGTTGTGAGAAGTTTCGAAGAATGGTCTATTTTGGAGGTTGGTGTAGGACAATCATTCCCTAGGGCAGATTCATTCTCTCCAGGTTGTACTTTGTTTAGTGTTAGAGGAATGGCCCATATAGGCGAATGGTCCAGGTTCAACAATCAGGGATAGGGATTCCCTAGGGAAGACTCATTCTCTCCAAGTTTCACTTTGTTTAGTGCCAGAGGAATGGCCCAGATAGGTGAATGGTCCAGGCTCAGAAATCGGGACAGTTATTCTTCCTTGCTTGAGAAGAATAGTCTAGATATCTCATCATTGATGTTTTACCTTTTGAGGGCAGATGCTCTTTCAAATCTCACAGATGTGAGTGGAAGAATGGCCCAGATGATTCAGTTTATATCATAACAATATTTTCTTGTGCAGGTTGATGATATGATTGTTATGGAGACTGTATGTCTATAGACAATAGATGTATACTACTATGGTGGATGTGTTCCACTGATTGTGACTATATGTCATTGATCAAGTATCTGTGTGCTACTTGGTGTGGCAGTGTACCACTAGATTGTAGTTGTGTACTACTATGGATAGACACAGTTGTGTTCTATTGAGTGAAATTGTTATGATTGCCTTGAAGACTATCAGTAGCATTGGAAATGATTATCAGCTAGATGGATGATCAATGGACAGATATTTTCCAGATGAAAAATGGTCCAGGACATTTATTCTTCTAGGACATATGTCTGAATTAGAAGAATGGATCTTATGTTACTCTATGGAGTGAGTGACTCATCCAGCATCATGTCTGATTACTCAGATAGAGTATGGTTTCGAGAGATGATGCAGTTGATTACACTGATAGTGATGATGGTGCTCATGATCTAATCATGAGATAGTCTATACGACTATGTTGATGCTACCGGGTGAATGGTATGTTTGTTCTCAAGACCATTACCTTCAATACCTCCCTACCTAGGAGGGAGTGTTGATATTATGGTAGCTACATGATGTATTTACCTCCACGTGAAATCCTGACGAGAATAGAATATTTCGAGAAGAAAGAAGAAACCCTAATTATTTGGCTAATAACCCTAGAAGACAAGTCGACTCAAGAGGATAACTTGTATTAGGTTATTAGCCTCCAAGAGAAGAAGTTCGTTAAAGGAAATATTATATACTAAGTAAATAGGCACCCATAATGAGAAGTCATCCCAGGAAGTTTTCCCGTTTTAATATAAATATAGGAGGTCAGTCTTCATTTTGGTAGGCATTTTCTCATAATTGCAGTAACACACTTGTGTGCACTGTAGTTGGGCAGTTTTGTGCGCAAGTTCTGGAGAAGCTATTGCCACCAGTATATAGTCTCGATCTTCTCTGGGTTTGGATTTTCTTATCGGTTTTGTTATTCTTTCTTGGTGCGCTATCCTTGGAGAAAGGTATGCTATATTGTTTGGCTATCTAGCTTAGGGTTTGCTTCCAGAATGATTCTCTGTCAAGGTTAAGGTGCTCGAGGGTGGCTTCGACCTATGTTTGGGTGACAATAATGATATTGTATATGGTTAAATGAGCAAATCCATCATATTCTAACAATCCTTCCACTGGGGGCTTATCTTTCTCTGGGTATGTTTCAAGCACGCCATGTTTGTATGCCTACATGATTCTCTACTCTTCCCTTTCTCTCAGTGCCTCATTCTGCGTCTCTCCTTAGCTAGCCTATTCTTGTGACTATAATTTTCACTACTAGCTAACACCTTTTGGTTGCATTCTTGTCTGCAACTCTTATTCTTATAACGTTCCCTCTTTTGAGGGCATGTACCTCCTACTAATTTTAGCCTGAGGTGGTGAGCTCGACCTTCATTGGTTGGTAAGGTTGGACAGTCCATTATGTTATGATCTCTTCCCCAGTCCTTGCTTATGTCTCTTCTTTCTCTGTATCCAGACGCTCTTGTTCTCGTACTTGTCCTGGGGGCCGGTGATCCTCCCTTGGTTATCACCATCTCCACACCCCTTAACTCATCATGAATTTATTGCCTGCTACTTGGCCTCTCTTCCTTACCTTCCTTCCGTCTACCCACTTGATTCCTGTCGTGTTCCCACATGATAACTGGGGGCCAAGTGTTATGACTAGCATATGACTCCTAGGTCCCACATCAGGTTGAGGACCCCCACGTCATCCTCGATGTGACCCTTGTCTCTGAAGCTACCACCATGATATCGTTCCGCCAAGTGGATGCAGTCCGATCTGATTTTCCCATTTTGGATTCCAAACCAAACCTCGTCCATCTCATGTCCATCCCTTTTTACCCCTTCATTGGCTAGCTTGTCTGCTAGTGCATTCGTCGTCCTGCGAATCCATCTAAACTCTATTGTGTTCAGGGTTCATAGGTGTTCCCTAATTTTTTGAAGGGAATGCACTAGATGCCAATGCATTTGCACCTTTCCCACCTTGGTTCCATACTGGAGTTTCTTCGCAATGTTGACAACCAGAGTCAAATCACCTTCCATGATGACATTCGTTATGCCCTCTTTGCATAGAATTTATAGGCCAAGTTCCAGAGCTCCAAAATCTGCCGCATTATTTGTGGAAATGCCTATGATCCCAGCATACAAGCATAATATGGTCCCTCCATTGTCTCTTATTACCCCACCAACTCCTGCCACCCCCAGATTTCTTTTCCCCACCCTATGAAAATTCAACTTAATGAAGCCTGTTAGAGGAGGAACCCAGGTATTGAATCTTGTCCGGATCTGCAGATCTCAGGCCACATGGATGTTAAATCTCCACTCTTTCAGATAGAACAATTCCAAAATTCATAATTCTTGACCTGTGTTTTGGTTTTTGGAGTTGTTAATGTTAAGGTTATGTATGTTTTCTCTTATTTGAGTTACGATAATGTCCTTTATCCTTGAGGTCGGTTGGCTTTCATTCTTAAAGATTCACATGTTCCGTTCTTTCCAAATATCCCATATTACCATCCCCAATGTTAGACCCCAACACAGATTCACAACCTCATTATCACTATACCTCTCCTTCCAGTTTTTTATTTGTGGCCCTGATATCCCCCCTTATCCTATTTGACTAGCATTAAATACAGGCCACCCAATCCCATATCTCAGTTGTATGGTTGCACTCATCTAGGAGATGATCTATCAATTCTTCTTGGACCTCACACAGATGAATCCTCTTTTTGTTAGGTTCTCCCAGGTCAACATCTTCTTGTGTAGGATTAACTATTTGAATACTTTAATCTTTGGCCATTGGGTGCCCTTCCAGATACTCTCCTGGTGTGATTCTAGGTTTTCTTGGTCTTGTCCTGCTATGTAGCACTGAGCCTCTTTTAGATTGAATTACCCTCCATTTTTCTTTCCCCACCTTAATTGGTCCTCCTCTTCCAATACCTCAATTTTCCTTTGACCCAATTCCTCCTCAATCTCATTCATCAACGGGTCTCCCTGAGCTCTATTTTGTGGGTTGATTTTGTCCCAAATTCTCCATCTGGTGTTCTCCTCCCTCTGTTTCCAGTACTGATGGAATTTCATTTTTCCTTTCCGAATCATCTCTTGCTTGATAACCTCTTTGTTATGGTTTTCCATTCTGGGTTCTTGTTGCCAAGCATCCTCCCAGAATATCGTTGCTCTCCCATTCCTAATTTCCCAAAAGTTGTGACTCTATGTCCAATTTTTATTCCTCCAGGAAAAATTCCAGATGGCTAAACCTTCCCTTGTGCCCATGAACCTAATTCTCTCTTGGGGGTTAACCTCTAGGGCATATTTTTCTTTACATAGTTTAACCCATGGCACCGATCTTTCCTTTACCCATCTCCACCACATTTTTTCCCCGTATGCCTTGTTGGTTACCTATGGGTGTTGTAATCTGAGGCCCCCTTTTTTCTTTGGTCTGCACACTTTGTCCCATGCTACCAAGGCCCATTTCTTTTTGTCCTCAGCTCCTCTCCATAGGAAGTCTCTATGGATTTCTCTAAAAAAATTTAGGATGACTTTTGGAGCTGGAAACACCGACATAAGATACGTCAGGATTGCTTGTAGGATCTCTTTAGTAAGGATTAACCATCCTTCTAGGTTTATATTTCTGTAAGTCTAATTCTTAACCCTCTCCTGCAACTTGTTGATGAATCATTCCCAAGTTATGTTCACCCTGTCCATCAGGGGCACCCCCAAATACTTCATTGGGAGTGTTTTCCACTCAAATCCCAATATGTTGGCCAAGTTCCTTTAGATTGCAGGATTTGTGTTGAAGAAGTAGATCATGGATTTAGAGTGGTTTATTTCATCCCCTGAGGCCTCTCCAAAATTTTATAGACAAATTGTATACGCCTTTTCTTCCTTGACCGTGGGGGTACCATGGAGGAGGGTATTGTCCACGAATTGTTGGTGTGTTGAGGTTGGGCAGTCTTCAAACAGTTTTAGGCCTTTGATTTCGCCTTTGGTCGTTGTTGTATTTATGCTCCTGCTTAGACCTTCCATCATTAAAATGAGCAGGAAAGGGGATAGAGGATCTCGTTGTCTTATACCCATCGAGGGGTAGAACGACTTGGATGGGGATCCATTTACTAGAAGTGAGAAGCTCGCTGTAGAGACTAGGTTGATGATGCATTTAATCCAGTGCTGGTCAAAACCAAATGCTTCCATCGTTATTGCCATATAGTGCCAACTTATTTTTTCATAATCCTTTTCCAAGTCCAACTGGATTAACATCCTCGCTTTCTTTTTACTTTTCAGGGTATGTATTATTTCATGGGATTGTATGATGTTGTCCAGAATATGCCTCCCCTCCACGAAGCCTGCCTGTTCCTTTGATATCAGATTTGGGAGAAGTGGTTTCAATATATTATCTATTACTTTTGAAATTATATTATACACAACATTGCACAAGGATATCGGTTGATAGTGGTCCAAAGTTCTGGCTTCATTCTCTTTTGGGATCAGAGTGATCATCATGGCATTCAGGGCCTTCAGCATTGAGGATGAGCATCTGGAGTCCTCCACTATACCATAAATATCATGCTTAACCACAACCCAACAAGATTTAAAAAATCCCACTGTGAAGCCATCTGGACCTGGGGCATTTTCATTTGGAATCTCCTTGATCACTTGGTCTACTCATTCCTTTGCTATGGGTTTGAAAAGGTTGACATTGTGTTCCTCTGTTACCAACTTAGGGATGTGCCTTACTATCCTATGGATTTCTTCGGTCCTGTCCTGGTTGGGTTCTTTGGCTATCCCTTGGAAGTGTTTGACAAAAGTGTTTTCAATGTCCTGGTGGGAGTCTCTCTCTATCCCATCCTGATCCCCGATATTTAGAATTTTGTTATGAGATCTTCTCGCTATAGTTGATCTATGGAAGAACTTGGTATTTCTCTCCCTTTTCTTAAGCCACCGAATTATGGATTTTTGTCTCTACAAGGTCTCTTCTTGCTTACATCTTGCTTCCCAATCCTAGAATAATTGGTTCTCCTCTTTTTTACTCTCCTCGGTGTAGCCTTCTTGAATGCATTGCTCCTATAGCTCTTCCATTCTTTCCTCTATTAGTTTTTTTTCCTGGTCAATCTTTCCAAAGATTTCTCTATTCCACTTCTTGATTTTTTGCTTTATGAACTTGAGTTTTTTCTGAAGTCTAAACATCTTTGTTACTTGTTTCGGGATATCCTCTTTCCACCAAATTTTGATGTTCTCCTTGAAGGTTGGGTGGTCGATCTAGAATTTCTCAAATTTGAAGGTATTGGATGCTATCCAATTGCTCCGTTGGTATATTGTCGAGTCCTTGTTTTTTCAACTGTTCCAGTATATTTGGGAGGTCTATCCCTTCCCTTTCCACGATATCTCTTAGGCGTAGGTATTCTATTCCAACCTCACTTGGTGTCATTTCCAAATCATCATCGACCTCCTCCATTGGGGTATTTTTGTCTCCGACGCCTTCTTTGATTGTGCTCTTGTTGTGTCCGTGATTTCATTGATATTTTTGAGTCTATGTGGTCTTATTTGCTTCATGTTAGTTTGTCTCCTTTTACTTTTGAATTTTTTGTTCTTCCTCTTCCCCCTATTTTGGATTTCCCCATCCTTCAACTATTTTCCTTCCTTCTGGGTTGCTCATTGTGGGGGGATTGCCTGGTCTCTTATTTTCTCTTCCTTTGCAGTTTATCCCAACAAACCTATCCTCATCTTGTTTTTGTTTTGAGTTTTCATGTTCTGATTTTTTGTTTAACGAACATTCTCTTAGTAGGTGCTAATGTTCATGACACCTTCTACATTGAAACAAGATCTACTCATAGTCTATTCTTTGGATCCATTCCTCATCCTTGAACTCTAGACTGATTGCCTCCAAGAGTTCCCCAGAGACATCCATCTCTATACATATTATCGCATAGGATGTATGCTTCCATTTTAATGTTGCATCAGACGTCTTGACATATTTCCCCAGCTTGTTCTCTATGGCTTTGAAGGTGGACGAAAACCAGTAATCTAGTGGGAGGGAGTAAAGCTTGAGCCAGATTGAGAATCTTTTAAAGGTCTCATTTTTTGGGGAGAATTTTTCCTTCCAAGGTCACATGTACAATCCTGCTGAGGCATGGAAATATGGGCCCCCTTCAAAGATTTTATCTATGTCTTCTAAGTTCATGAAGACTGTTGTAAAAAATCCTTTTGATCCCAGGTGGAGATCTACTTCTCCAATCAGATTCCATTGGTATTTTATCTAGTTGCGCAGGGCCTTTTCTGTAGGCCACATGCCCATAAACTTGCAAATCAAGGCATGTGTCTTCATCTGATCCCTGAATAGTTGGGTCTGGGAATCTTCTAGAATAACCTTTGGGATCAACATTATTTTTGGTTTGCATGGGTTGATCCCTCTTCCCCCACTAGGGTTTGTCGTTTCTGGTGTACTACTCTGGGCCTCCCTTCCCTCCTCACCCACTCATTCTTTTTTTCCCTAGTTGTCCTCTTTATGGTGCTCTTCCCCTGATCTCGAGGTCCCTGTCAGAGGTTCATTAAAACCTACATCATGTGGACTTTTCCCTCTGTCCATCGCCACTGTTAGGACCACACAATGCACCTTTTTGCCTATACTTTTTTCCACTATTATACTCTTGATCACCTATATTTAAACTCATACTATCACTTTATCTGATCATTCCAAAGGTATACAACGTCCCTTCTCATTGCTATACGTTTAATCTGTTTTGCATAATATTTTACATCACTCTCGTACTTAACCAATTGATTAGAAATGCATAAGTGTTCAAAACTGCAGATTAGCATTTGAGACCTATGTTGAAATACAGAACTGTCCAAGGTCGTCGTTGCTGAAACACAGAACTGATGCTGAAACACAGAGATGTTATACAATCCGAGGTCGCTGATGCTGAGACACAGAGCTGCTATACAGTCCAAGGTCGCAGATGCCAAAACATGGAGCTGTTACACAGTCCAGAGTTGCAGATGCTGAAACACAGAGGAAACCGCCAGGACCGACGATGTTGAAACACAAGGAAGTCGTTACAGTCAGCGATCAACAAAGCTCTAAACCGTCGTTCCTACACAAGAAAGCCGACACATTCAGAGCGCAATTCACGTGGCTAAAACAGCCCCCGAATTGCGATGGTGAAACAGCATCAGCAGGAACGAGAAGAAGTTGTTACACCAGCTGTAACAGCAATACCTCATCCAACTCCTGTAATAGCATTCTGTTGCGTGAAGATAGGATATCCTATGCTAGTTTAGAAAGTAAATCCGACTAAGGATAGGACTGAGATATGCATTGTAATTATTGTATCGAAGGGATTTCATCTTTAAATAAGAGGAAATCATCATTCGAGGTATCCAAGTTTTTATGTATTGAAAAGCTTCAGAGAGAGGGACGCACTTTATTTCTCAAACTCTAATATGATATTTTGACAGATGAATAGAAAACTATTTTGAGCATCCGTCTCTAAGCTTTTCCGTTTCAGGGGAATATTGTGAGAAGGGAGGGCCCACCTTCATCACAAGATTCACCCGTTAGTTTTAGAAGTGTGTTTGTTCAATTTCTGTTTAATTAACTTTTGTTTGCTGAAACACTATCTTTAATGAATTCCGCTTTGCTGAAACACTACTGAACTCTATCTTAGTTTATTGATTCTTTTTATTAGCAATCTTGCGTGATGATGTTATGGTGCTAGCCAGAGATTGGGTAAAGGGTTCCTGCTCAGAAAGGAAGGGATTAGAACGTCCAGTGATCTGTAGATTTCGATTCCTTTTGCAAGTGTGCTAGCCAAAGATTGGGTTAAGGGTTCCTGCTCAGAAAGGAAGGAATCAGAACATCCTACCCTCTATAGACTTCATTTATTTCTGCAATTGTGTTAGCCAGAAACTGGGTTAAGGGTTCCTGCTCAGAAAGGAAGGAATTGGAACATCCTGTTCTATGTAGATTTCCATTACTTCTGCAAGTGTGCTAGCCAGAAACTGGATTAAGGGTTCCTGCTCAGAAAGGAAATAATTGGAACATCCTGTTCTCTGTAGATTGCCATTACTTCTGCAAGTGTGCTAGCCAGAAGCTGGGTTAAGGGTTCCTTCTTAGAAAGGAAGGAATCGAACTATCCTGTTCTCTGTAGATCTCAATCATTTTTCACAAGTGTGCTAATCAGAAATAGGGCTAAAAGTTCCTGCTTAGAAAGGAAGGAATTAGATGGCCTTTTTCTCTGCTAGATAGAGTTAACTGTCTTCTGCATTACTGCTTTCATGAAAGAGTGTTAGTACTGAAGTCTCTGTTTGAGAGTAAGGGTCCTGTTCTCTGGTTGCAGAGTAGCTGTTCTTTCCTATTGCAAGTGTTATTTGTAATGTAATCCAGGATTCTTAGATCAATCTTTAAAGATCTGCAATAGGGAAGTTGCTTTCCTGTGATTTAATTCAGAACTTCAGTATATTCAAGCAAGTGTGATTAGTATAGTTTATTTTACTACAACTTTAAGTTGCTTTTGGAATTGAGCATATATAGTGCATGGTTATCTTTGAAACAAAAGACTTCCCTGGGTTGATAATTTATGTTTCACTTGGTTGTTTGAATCAATCAAGCAATTATAGTGACCAACATTTTGGCGCCGTTGCCGGGGAAGATAGCTATAGATTTCAAAAGCACTTATGATTTCTTTTCTTTAGATAAAAAGAATGCATGAAAACCCCCAAAGACACTAACCCTACAGGTGGCAAGGGAAAAGGAAAAGGAGGAAGAAAGACCTACATTGACGAATTCTTATCAAAGTCTGAATCTGCTGCTCAACGACCAAACTTTCAAAGACAGAATTCCCAGCCTTCATTTCATGCAAATTTTGGAACAGGGAAAGAAGTTTGGAGCCCTGAGACAGTCCAAAAGCCAGTAGGGGACATTGAGGACAGAGAAAGTGCAGCAGGGGAGCAGACAGAGGAAAACATGGATGAGTACAATGAGGGATTGCATCACGAGGAACAGGCAGAAGGAGATGTAAGAGATGAAAATTCTTTCTCTACATTAGGATTTCCCATTAGTGATCTTCCTAGAGGAGCAGCCCCCATGAAAAATATTCCACTCTTAGCATTGCCTAATTTTAATGGTTTACCTTCGGAGGATCCTGATGAATTTCTATTCGAGTTTGACATATTATGTAGGAGTTATGATTACATTTCTGATGCTCAAAAACTGAAGCTATTTCCAGCAACCCTAAAAGGGAATGCACTAATATGGTTTATGAGTCTTGGAGGCCATGTAATCACAACATGGGACCAAATGAAACAGAAATTCTTGAACAAATACCAAGACTACTGCCGAACAAGAGAGAAGAGGGAGGAGCTATTCAAAATGATGCAGAAAGAAGACGAGAATATGGAGGACTTTGTAGAAAGGCTACAATACAATCTGCAAAGATCCAGTCATCCCAATGTAAGTAAGGATATCCTCAAAACTATTTTATTAAAAGGGGTAAGGGATGACTCTATGGATATGCTGAACATGCTTGGAAAAGGGGACATAT
>JASDQU011179463.1:14842-26181 GCA_032191745.1 Picea mariana | reverse complement strand
ATATAATTTTAATTACTTTTACCCAATTATAACTAAAAATATTAACTCCTCATTTTTCAATTTTCAAAAAGGTGTAGTTTCCATTAATATTTAATGTCAAAAACAATTTTCGTTTTTATTTATTTAGTTTTAAAATATTTTGACTAAATTCATAATCTATGGTTTTGGATGGCGTTGCAGGGACGTTGGCGGACCCTCCAAAGATAAGGCAGAGCGGAGCAAATGAGGAAGCGAAGTTGAGCGATTTTCAGAAGGAATTGGTGCAGTTGGCGGCTATACTGAACGGAGATTATACTCTCAAGAGTTATCCAGCGGAGATAGGGAAGAAGATGAACGTGAGGGAGGGTAACAAATACGTAGAGGACGCTGTGAAGCGTTTCTTTGAGGCAAGCCGATTGGCAGAAACGCTTGGAGCTCAGGACGATGAGATTGTGAAAATGAGACCTTCGCTCACCACCAGATCCACCAGTGGACCAACCTCCAAGACCACCAATCCCTAATAGAATAATATTCCATTTAGTGCTACATATTTAATTACAAATATACATATTCTCATTATGTGGCATATAAAACAGGTGAATGCAGCTAGCTGATATTATTTGGTATATAATGTTTTCCAAAAAAAAACCTATAGAAAATACAAGGAATGCTTTAAAATATTTTTATATAATTTAAATCATTTTATTTATTTATTTTTTATATAGTGGAAAAACTTTTCATAATTAAGTTGTTAATAAGTAATGGAGATAGTCATTATTGGCTACTATCTACAAATGTAAGTTTACTAATAACTGTTATTCTAGGAAAATCATGTCCCTTAATAAGGGAACATACTTTCACTAGTATCAAATGCCTCTTGATTTTGAGTTGTTAACATGTCACCTGAAATAATCTAAGAATTTATAAGAGAACATATTTTCATTCTTACTAAATACTTCTTGGTTTTAAATTGTTAAAATGTTTCCAAAAAAAACAAATTCTTAACCAAACAAAACCAATTTTAAATTATACTCCAAAACCAATCTAAAACTTTTTAAAGATAAATAATTTATAAATTATTGAAACATTCAAATATTATTGAATGTTTCAATATTTTATACATCTATCTAATCAAACATTTAAAAACAATATATTTTATCATAGACCTCAGTTATTACCTTTCACACTTAAAATTCAATTTTTCACTAACATCAATTATACCTTTTACACTTCAAATTCCATTTTCCATTTGTTTTCAATAACACTAACGTATCTGTCTTCCTTTATTACTTCCACCCAACCCTATTATAAATATTCCAAACCCTTGAGTTTCTAACTTTATACAAAATTCTTGCATTTCTCTTCTAACGAGTGTAATACGTCTCCTTTTAAGCTTGAGAAGTTTTTATATGATGACAAATGTGTTTTTTACATAGTGTTTGTAAGATTAAAAAAGAGAGGATAAAAAAATTAGTAATTTTTTTTATTATTTATTTAAATCATTGTTTTAATGTGAGATTAAATTTAAAATCTTCAAGGTTAGTTTGGTAGTTTAAATTTAAGGTTTTATGAATTAATTTCTAATTACATGTTAATATAAGAATAATATTCAATATATCATTATATGAATGAAATCTTCTTTATCTTCAATTTTCCTTTTAAGTTGCATAAATTGTAAATTCTTTTTTCCCGAGGAGTTTTTGGAAGAGCTATTTACCAATTTTGCTTCAAGTGAGTTGATTCTTAATTTAGAAATCATTATCTTTTTTTTTATAAGCTTGCAATTTTATGAGGGTATTAAAGATGAATAAGCTTGGGATTGATGGTTTTTTATAATCACATGGTTTTCTTGTCTCTAATATTTTCATCAATGCATAGGAATTTAGACTCTTTTTGTCACTAGGGATCACAATCTCGTGGTCATTTTTCCATTCTATATCATAAAATCACATTTTGCATAGTTAGGATCATTTATATTACCTCACAACACTCTCGACTGTATAACATGGTGGTGAATCAACATCCCACTTGGCTAGTAGGTGATGCCTTGTAGCTCACTAGACAAAGCATGACCTTCCCTAATTTTCAAAAAAATGTTGGCCTAGATACAATCTGGTTGAGTTTACTTTATCCAAATATCATATCAAGGCCTTTTTCCCAAAAGAGAACCTCATGAGGGAACCCAATGGATGCTTCCTCACATTAATGGATGGCATCCCTAGTAAACTCGTCAACATAGAGTAGTGCACTTCACTTGGGGGGATTCGAATTGGGCACTTATCGGCTCAAAACTAGCCAAATTCCCAAAAACGTCGGCAACAATTAATTGAGTTAACCTCTTGAACTTATATCATAGTATATATGCAAGCTACGCATCTATTAAAAATCTAGGATGAAGTCATAATTTGCAGGATGTTCCCTTTAACTTAAGAAAAATTGTTCTTTGGTTCTATAACCTTCTAGTGAGTAACATTCATATTCGATAGGAATGTTATGATTAATTCCTTAAAATTATGGGGCAATCAAATTCCATGATCATTGACCCTACACATTAATCAAATGAAGATGCAACTGGAAGAGAAAGTTAGATATTTTAACACTAAGTTCCACACCCTGCACCTTCCAATCCCTATAAATCAATGACCCCTAATGAAGCTCACGCTTGAATTTTACATGAATTCCTTTGAACCTACCATGGACTTGTTCATAAAGAGAGTCGTGATTCATAATATTACTTTCAAAGGAGATTAAATGCAAAATAAGTGACTCATAATATTACTTTCAAAGGAGATTAAATGCAAAATAAATTAAGGTCAATAGGGACATGCCATGTTTTAGGACACCCTCACTCTTGATATCAAACCATTACTGGTGGTTTGTTCATAAAGAGAGTCATGATTCATAATATTTGCTTTCAAGGGATATTATGCAAAAAAAATTAAGGTCAATAGGGACATGCCATGTTTGTAGGGCACCCTCACTCTTGATATCAAGCCTCACTAGTGGTCACTTTGAATGATTTGAATCTAAGGGYTCAATCCYTTTTTTTAAACTTGCTACTAATACYAACCTTGAAATGGAAAAAAAAATGTAGAGATCTATGAAGGAATTATCTAATGATTTGGTCAATTTTCAAAGGAAGGTTGAAGAGGGGTCTTCTTATGACTAAATTCTTCATATGATAGGGATTAGAATAACTTCAATGGGATAAACAACCATAATAACGCTTCCCTTAAAATAGAAATTGTAATGGCTAATAACTGCATTGAAGTGAGTGGAGTGGTAATGGGGTATTAGTGTCCACAACACCAAGATGATCACAATGAAAGGAAATGTCCTCAATTTTTGTAATGTGCCCAGATTCCCATCAGAGCCACGTTACTACCATTTTGACTATGTTCATTTTGTGCTTTCAAATTTTTTCCAACCTGGCTCATATTTACATAATTAACAACTTTAGTACCATTCAATAATTATGCATGCATATGATATAGATATGCAAGCCTAATAACATGCACAAACATGCATAACAACATAGACATACATAAATATAAATGTGCATAGTAACATAAATTAAGCACATAAAAGACACATCATAAGCATCATAAAAAGACCATAACAAGAACACGTATCTTTTATGTAATAACTAACTTGTTGTATAAATTAGGCATTACACCCATCCATAGGAACTTATGTTCTATCTCTCTCAACAATAGGTAACCCCCGAGTTGGGGCTATGACTCCATTAAGGTAAAGGCTACCTAATACAACTAGGTCTCACAAACAATATAGGTAAGTGTTTAGACCAAGGTACCAAACGACTACAACAATTTCAACCATCAATCTCACATTCCCCTCAACCTACACAACCCAAGGAAGTGTACCCCCTTCTTTTCATCACAATCCCTTAGGCTATCCCACTTCCCTTACAGGGCTCAAGCACAGGTTAGAGTTGTGGCTCCAAGAATTCCAGTTGCACCAATGGAATCTCCAGGAACCCTCTAGGTCTCTCACATTGGGAAATATTACCCACCCAATTCCACCTCTATGGCTCCAGCCTTCCCCAATGAAACCAAGGAGAATTGGCAATAGAATCCCACCTAATATTGACAAGGTTTACCAGGATCCAAGGTCTCAGTGGCTCTCTAGGATCACACCCCACTTCAGTTCACACAATTTACTAGGAATCCCCCTAGGAATGATCCATTTTCCATTGGAAAGAAATCTTATATATGCATGCCACCATTTTGACAAGTGACACTCAAAGAAATACACTGCTACCACTTGGGAACTTGTCCCGTCACTTTGGAAACTTAGGATAAAGTACATAAAGTTATGGATTATTCTTATATAATTCCTTTATGATTTAGGAATATATCCTCATAACGTGAATTTAAAATAAAATAAGGTTATGACTTTGGATTAAGAACATTTCTTGGTTTGGCCCCCTTACCTTTCCCTCTTGTGGAGTCCTAGCTCCCCATACTCTTTTTTCCTACAATCTGCAACTGTGATTTATTTTATTAATATATATGAGTATATGTACATTTTACATAGCTAGGCTCTTCGGCCAAAACCATTACAAGAACTCTGTCCCAAACCACACCATCCAAGAATTCAACTTAATCAAGAAGTTGACTAATGTAACATGTCTGTCGACTGTATGGACGAGTCGATTGAGTAATCAACCTAATCGACCATTAAGTCGGTTCAACCAAGGTAACATGTCACTTGAACTAGTCATTCACCAACCTATATCATATGTACATATACAATTTACAAATTGACAGTAAAACCGGGGTATTGCATTCCCCTCCCCCTTATTTTTTCATTTTTCTCAGTGCGTCATATACCAATGTACAATCAAAATTGCTAAAAATATTCAAAAATATGTGGGTACTCCTCTCACATGGTGTCCTGAGGCTCCCATGTAGCATCTTTAGGACCATAGCAAGTTCATTGAACCTTCACTAGGTCGATGGCTCAATTTCAAAGAACCTTGGTCTTCCTATGCAATATGCACATCGACTGGACTCGGAAGTAGCCCTTGTGATCCACCTAAATCATAGTCCAATCAATTATGTTTAGGATCAAGCACATAATCTCTAAGAAAATACAGATGAAAAAAATTATGTATGTGCATGGATGCAGTCAAGTTAGCATGTGTGCAATAAGACTGGTTCTTTCTAGAATCTCAAATGGGCTACAATAACATGCTACCAATTTTGAGCAGGTTCCCAATTGTTGATGTTTGTATCACCAGATAGGTACTTCTGCACACGTCTATGTGTCTAGACATGTGGAATTCGTCCAAAGCCTTCGATCTTAATAATTTACTTTAATTAAAAGTAATGTTAAAGTAAAGTGATTTTATTAATTAGTTCAGTTTAATTTGATGAAATGATAAAGTTATTACCATTAGTGAATTAAATATTAGCCATTGATCTCAAGTGAGGTGAGATTTAATCTCAGTCGTCAATCACTTTGGAGATTAGGGTTAGGTCATAACTCAACATTATAAAAGAAAGGCTAGGGTGAAGGAGGAAGATACTTCTATGATCATATCATAGAGAGAGAAAAGAAGGAATTTTTCTCAAGAAGATATCGTATAGGTGAAGAAATAATTTAATCTAGAGATCAGTACAGGCCAGGGAGAAGAGAGAATAGGGGCATCTACAAGAAGATTCCAAAAATTGGAGCCACAACAAATGAGAAGAGTTGTATGCACTTCACAGGTCAATCAGGGTGCGTATGTATGTGGGATAAAGTGGAAGAAATCACGTACATACACAGGCTATAGTGAGGACATATGCATACAGATATGAAAAAGTGTTTGTACATGATCATACATCCAAGGAAGAGTTGCCAGGGTTTGTAGGTGTTTTCTATAGTTTTCTATATTTCTCAATGGGCGATTTTCCCAGGTTTGGGGGCCCTTGTAAGAATTGATATTATTCTAATGATAAGTTTATTTTAAGGAAAAATATCTTTTTGTATTGTGTATGAGATTTGGTTTCCAATATTGCTTCTACTAATTATTTCCGTTGATTATTATAGCAAGTGTATTTTGTTTTGTGAGTTATTAATTTGATTTAAAGCAAGGAAATATCTAATAAACAATTTACCTAGGTGTTGGGATTATAAAATCAACATGGTATCAGAGCTCTCACTCTAAGAGGGAGGCGAATTTTGGTTACACAATAGTTTACGACAATATATCTATTAGATATGAAATCCAACAGGGTGTAAAAGTGGGTGTTTAAAGAACCAAACATTGATCCACAATAGTTTGCAGTATATTTGTCAAATTTCCAAGGCGATCTCTGTAGATATATAAACCAACAGTGAAATTATTGTGGGTTCTTGAAGGAATAAGCACACGACAATTGATTTTGATCAGATCTAAGAAATTACGACAACAAGTCTTAGATTCAAAGACAGATTGGATGGAGGATCCAACTTCCTGTCCTGGAAAGAAAGAGTTAATTTTATTTTGAAGGAATATGATCTTTGGGAGATTGTTGACAAAGTAGTTCCTTCACCAACAAATCCATAAGAATTGGAAGCTCACTGGAAGAAGTATATCAAATCCTAGTGGGTAATTTTGGATGCAGTGAAGGATCATTTGATTCCCCACTTATCCAAGAAGAAGATGACCAAGGAAATATTTGATTCCCTGGTAGGTTTATTGCAGAGAAATAACTTGAATAGGAAGATGATCTTGAGAAACAATATTAGATCTATCTAGATGTCTAGATCTGAAAATGTTACCAACTACTTCATGAGGATGACCTAGACACATCATCAACTTGCAACCATTGGGGAGAAAGTGGATGAGGGGGAACTTGTAAATGTGGCATTGAATGGTGTTGGCGCTATGTGTGGTTGTCATACCTTAGGTTTGAATTATCTTGACCAACAAAAACCTTCAGACACCAAACCTTTTGGCATCACCTGCATGCAGATAAAGTCTCACGCGAGGCATCTATTGGGGATTCATGAACTGAGTTTCTGCAATAGTGAGGGAATGGGAGGTGATCATCGTTGTCATTCTTACCTATCTATAATGTGTGCATTATTCTTTATTTATTATTATTAGGTTACTTAGTGAACTCAATTATGTATTACCATTATACTTCATATTACAACTCAAACCAATTCATGTAAAATTCATACTATTGCACAATGATCACACAAAGAATAATTTTAGTCTAACATGCATCAAGAAAGTTTCGTGATCAATCACATAAAAGACAAATAAACACAGTAGTTATCATGGTTCACCCAACTTGGGCTACGTCCACAACGATTGGCTTCTTTATTATTCGTTATGCACTTGTCTCAGACTTGTGCACTATGCTTACAAAGATACATCATGCTATATTTTCCTTCTCCTATCCTAGCCACTCTACAGTGCAAGCCTCTCTCTCTCTGCATCATCTCCTTAACATTCAGACCTAGAATCTTTTCCTCTCATTCTATTCTATCACTCTCTTCTCAACCAAAATAGAACAGAGAACACACTAGAAAGGAAGGAACCGATATCTTCCCAACCCATTACATATTTATACATAAATTATAGGGCTTAAAACTCTACTTTGTTCATTCCAAAACCCTATTAAAATTCATGATAACTCAATTAGACTTGTTGTTTGGGTTGCTTTTCCTTCTTTGACGCCTGCATGTTGCTTTTGCATTCTGACTGTTGTTCTTCCTGCTGATGTGTGTCCTTCTATATTTAGCACATCGAGTTGACATCCTTCGTTTTCACCCGCTTTATTGTCTTTCTTTATTCTCTTCTTTATCCCTTTTCTTTATTCCTCTGATCTATTATTCTTTTTGTGCATTGTAATCCTGAATTCACCTCAACTACACACTCTCGAGCCTTCCTTGTCTTCCTTCTTCTTCTGCGCACATATTCAATACTTAGAATTTTTCATGAATATTATTTCCACAATGCATGTCCAACATTCCCCCAAAACTCACTTGTGGCTCGTCCCAAGCCACTCAGGCCTGTTGCACACCCCTCCATGCTTTGATGAAAATTTGGGAGGCTTCCTTGGCTGCCTCAAATTCCTTTATTATAGATGCCTTTGTTTCCACAATATCTTCTACCCTCTACGCAATTAGGGACGTAAGTTTTCTTTTCTTTCATATGTTGCGTATTTCACCTTTCTCTGCGGAGTGGCCAGTTCTCCTATCACCCTCAATGCTTCTTTTTGCAGTGATCCTAAGTGCTACTAGAGGATCTTTTGTTGATCCCGCATCCTTTCAAATTCTACGTATGATTGCCTATGTACAAAAATTGTCATCATATGTTCAGCTAGTGGAAGGGTGTTTATTCTTTTTGAGGATTTTTGTGCCTTTTCGTGTGCATCCCTTAATTTTTCTTCCATGGCCTTCATCTATGGATATTCTACTAAGTTTGTCCAGATTTGTGCACTTTCCTCAGATAGTTTTGTGCATTTTTCTTCCACTTTCTTAATATTGGCTATGATTGTCAGTGTCATTCTCTCTCTGCCTTCTCTTTCCTTTAGTGGTGTTCCCGACGTATTGTGCATATGTAATTCCTCAATTATTTTGTGGAATCCTTTGATAACTTCGCCAATTTTCAAAAACTTCTCCTCCACAGTATCCTCTACTACTATCAGTACCTCCAGAATTTCTTTGTACAACTTCTAGATGACCACTTGTGTCTTCTGCGCCATTATCTTGGCTTCATCCTTATCTTTTAGATCTTTCTTAGCCCTTTCCTCGACCTCATTCTTTTCCGTCATTGTTTCTTCCACTCTTCCTTCAACTTCGCTCTTTTTCTGTATAACAATGGTGTATTGTTTCTGCAACTTATTTGTTTCATCCATCACTTTGGTCATTTCTTGGTTTGCTTCATTTGCACAGAGCCTAATCTCATGCAAAATTTCTATTTTTAATCTTTGCAATCTATGTATGGGCATCCGTGACACCAATATGTTCAAGTGGCTTAGTGTCTTCATCTATTCTTGTAGTTCAAGCATTGGGAATTCGACTGCATCTATCTTGATTTGTAATGTTTTTCACCTTGCTACTAGCTCGATAAGAGGTAGATTGGCATTATGTGCTTCCTCTACCGAACTTGTGCTTGGTTGTCCACCTGCTATGTGCTCTGGTATTATTTTGGTTGCTTCCAAGAGATGTTGTAATGTTACCAATTTATCCCACACCTTCTAGTGTTTCTCTGCTTATTTCCTTTTCTCTTCCTTAATGACTTCCTTGCGGCATCTCGTACTTGGTAGTCGATTCATTCCATGTTGTCATTGGTCATAGTATAGACTGGGGGTACCTTGTGCGCTTTGGTCTTGTTGTGTGCACCTCTTGTTGGCTCCTTCCCCTTATCTTTTTGTTTCACTCCTACTGTGGGGGCTGGGGACTGTGCTTCTCCTACTGATGGGCCTAGCATATCTCCTACGCCATTGTTCTGGTCATTCCCCTTCCCCTCTCCCAGTTCTTCATCATCCTTGTCATGTTATTCTTCATCTCTTGAGATCCATGTTTGTTCTAATTTAAAATAAGCTTCCCAATCATTAGCGATCATGCATACATCATACGTTTTCAACATGTAGTTGGTTGGAAACCATTGGCGCACATGGTCATTCTTTTTCTTTCACCTACATATGGTACATCCCTACCTTAAACCGCGTGATGTCTTGATAAGTTTCTTGCACGTACTTGATCAGTGTATGTGTGATGATTTACCTGATCACGTCAAAGTATACATAAAATGTAACATTGTTGTCCATTCTCCTCCTTTTGTTTGGTGTATTCCATAAGTTGGCATATTGTTTTAGTTGCAATGCCTTTACCAGTTGTTCTCATATGTTGGTAATAACCTGGTTCCTTCCATCCTACTAGTGCAATCAAAATAAGAAGCCAGGCATAATGAAATTATGTACCCTTCTCCTGGGCCTCTATATAGTCTGTCAAAAATAGGTTCACCAAGAAGGTGGCCCAATTCATTTGGACCCCTTCTGAGAATTTTTCTATGGTTGTGATTACTGCAGAGGATACTTCATCCTTGCAGCACTTCCACAAAAATTTGCAGGCTAGCACCTATGTTTCAAACTAGACCCCATCATCGTTGATGTTCCCAACATCCAACCCCCATTTTTGCCTGAAGGTATGGAACGTTTCCTTCATGGCTTCTGATTGCGCTTTCTCCCCTGCTTTGCTAAAAAATGTGTCTGGATCCTCTCCTGCTTTTGGTAACCCTGTGATCGATGCAATTAATTCGGTATCAATCGATATCAGTGGGGTAAGCCAAAACATTCCTCCATGGATGCAATTGAGCAGTAAGTTGACACATGCATCGATTTCTAAGCTACGTCCAAAATGGGGAATCTCCATTAGGTTTAGTATCCTTGACTTCTCCAATCTTTTTTCCCATGTATGTGGTTCCAAAAATATTGCTCATGTGCTTGGTATGCTCTTGGCGCACAATTACTTTTACCTGTCCAACTCGGGAAACTTCTTCTCATTTGTGATATCGTGATCTACAAATTTGAGGGAGGCAATCTTGTCGAGCATGTCCCCTTCAAAACTTGCACCAGGTGGAACCGCTGGTGTGGCTAGCAGGTATTTTCCATCTGTTGGTACTTTGACTTGAGGCACGTTGTATTTTTTGGGTGGTGTATACTCTCTGTGAAAATTTTCTTGCGAAGCCGAAGCTTCGGGTATTTCCTCGAACTATGGTGTGACTAATGGGAGTTTTGATTTCTTCTATTCCATCGTTGATGGCGCTCCGAATTTTTGCGGGGCCATTGTTTTGTGCAACAAGTTTCTTTACTTTCTATGTGTGTGTTATGGTGCAGTTGTAATTCGGCTATGAGTTTGCTCTAGTTCATTCTGACTTGCATGCAACACATAAACACAATATGAGGGTTAATTTTCCTCAAAAACAAGGGCTTCCCAACATAATGTTCTCCTTGTCTTATGTCAATTTGAAAATGAAAGGGTTGTAATCACATGCTCCCATTTATTTTTTATTTTGTTAGGGGGATTTTTGTAGGGGGGAGGAGTCATGTAAGCAGATTCTGCAAGGCGGTTTTTTTTCTTTTTTTGTTAGGGGGGTTTTTGTAGGGGGAATGATTCATGTAAGCACATTTTGCAGGGTGAGAGGGATTTTGTAGTTCCTTTTCCATATGCAGACCCACCTAGTGCATTTAGAAACCTTCGACTAGAAAAGGAAGAAATCGAAAAAAAAAAATACCAATTTCGGCGGTGGCATGTTCGGCCTAGTCCTTCTCTATCACTTTCGCTCCTTCTCCTTCTCTTGGCTTAGCACCTTCTCCTTCTTTGTATCTGTCTCCTTCTACTTCTACTTCTTG
>JASDQU011179463.1:0-14246 GCA_032191745.1 Picea mariana | reverse complement strand
GTTTGTATCTTTATGATGACAATGACAATGACAATGATGATGACAATGATCATGCCAATGACGATATGATGATGATGAACACGACAATGGAAATGACAATGTTAATGACAATAAGGAGTGTGCCATTTGTGAATTGGGAGTGGTTAATTTCCTTCACCCCTCTCACTATTTTAAGGCCCTTTAGGTTCCCAAACACTATGATAATACCATATTTAATTGTCCCACCAATATTTTTTTGATATCTAAACTATGGAACCTAAACTACCCTTCCAAAAGTTTCCTACCATTTCTAGCATACTACTTCCTTCTATCTTTGTTTCTTAGAGGAGATGAATGTTTGGTTGATTTTCTCTTGCACTTACTATGGAACCTAAACTACCCTTCCAAAACTTTCCTACCATTTCTAGCATATTACTTCCTTCTATCTTTGTTTCCTAGAGGAGATGAATGTTTGGTTGATTTTCTCTTATCATTTCTCTTAATGTTTCCTTCTTTGCCACATTACCCATTCCTTTGTATTTCCAAGACATAACCTTCATCATTTAATGGATTGCAATTTGGTACAATTTCCAAAGGCATTTTCCATAGTTGGTTGAGAGGACAAATTGTGTCCCTAGTTGTTATTTCTTCTATCTTTTCATTATTAGTTTTATGGCCACTTTTTTGTTGTGATTTTTCCATTTCTCCCTTGTCATCCTCTTGAAGATGAACATTGATGCTTATTCTTTGTCACTATACCACTAAATGAGGGCTATAAGCTACAAGGGGTAGGAGAGGATGAGAAACATACAGTTAATGATGGGGGAGCAAGCTGAGAGACAGATTCCTCAAAAACTAAAGGTGAATACAAGGAGCAAGGGAGAGGGGATATGATCTAGGGGTGGGAGGGGAAGGATCCAAAGAGGAGTATGGAGGGAATGACAGAAAGGATATTAAGGCCCTATGTAAAGGCCCCCAATTCCCTATGTTAAGGCCCTAACACTCATTTAATATTAGTTTGTTAGTTATGGTTAGGTTGGCTTAGTTTAGGTTACATCATGTTGATCACTTTATATCATATTTATAATAAAGGAGATTCATTTGTATAGGAATATTGTCTAGTATAGGATGTAGGTTTTTACTTCTTTGGGATTAAATCTAAGAAGGAGGATTTTATTCCTCCCCCTGATTTTATTCCCTAATCAAGAAAGAGAAAAGTAAATCCCTGTTAAGCATGAATATTTCCAAGGTAGAAACGATGGAAAGGAAGAAGAAGGCATGCATCTATCATAGGAAGCATGGATGCTACCTTGAATATGAATCTAGGAATGCAACAAAAATTCCATGAGAACCTCAATATCTAATCTTGGAATTTAATGGTGGCATTGATAACAGTGGTAATGAAGAGAAGAGAATGGTTGATCTTACATATGAGCATCCAATGAAAAGTGCATATTTCACATTCAAAGATAAATCTAATTTGTTTTCTACACATATTGTTGAGTCCAAAGGCCATGAAGAATTTATTCTTCATGAAGATCCAATTATAGCATGGATGGAGAAATTTTACCAAAAATAATAACAACAAAGAACATATAGGAAATGACTAATTTGTTACCTTACAAACTCTAATGACATCTAGCATCCCATCAACCCTCTTCATGCATGGTTCTCATAGCCTTATAAAATTGCATACATGATTCCATTGGAGGTGCCATGTCACCTAGTGGATCCACTTTCCAATTAGGTTAGGTGGGTAGGTTGCCCATTTTTCTTAGTCATTTCCCTACATTTTCCTTTCAATCTTTCTAGCATTTAGTTTATTTTTAGGATTATTTCCAACAAGATATTATGTTGTCATAAAACACAAAATATAAGAAGAAGCAAAGTTTTGACTCCAAAGTACAATTTTTAAGGCATTGGTTTACTCACCCTAGAGTCTAGTTCTTGGAACCTCACAAGGAATATCCATCTCACAAAAGGAGTTGTTTTTGTCACCTAAAAAGGTTCACTACTCAAAATTGTCCCTTGTACCTATGGGGCCCACCTTGCGCCAAATTTTGCAAATTAACTAAATAATATATTTGAATGTAGAAAGTGGATCAAACATGCTTATTGGTGTCATTGATCATGTTGGAGCTAACATACCCCAATTCAAAATTGCAAAAGTATGAAAAGTTGTTTTGTTCTGTGGTGCCCACCTTAGATGAAATTGTGTTGTCAAGCCAAATGATTAATTCAAGTGCAGAAAGTGGTTGTTATGGGTTTTGTAAGGTCACTAGTAATATTGGGACTAACATAATCTGATTCAGAGTTGAAGAAGTATGAAAACGCAACATTAAAAAAACTCCCACTAGGATGCCAAGTTTCTCATTCTACTTTATAAAGTACATGAGAAATGCATTAAAATATATTGTGTAGATTGTATTTGGAAATCCCTCTATGTATTTTATATCCATCATTCTATGGAATTAAAATCAGAGGTCTTATGCCCAACATATCCCTATTTTTTTCCAAGGACCCATGGAAAAGGAGTTTGTGGCCGAGTTCAAAAAGGGGTTTTATATGCTTAGAATTTTGGTCACTCTCATCATTTATAACTTATCATTTTTCACATTCTTCCATAATCCTTTCTCCACATCCTTATCCCTCCACATTCCCATTTCTTTTCATTTCACCTTCCTCTTTATTCATCCACATCCCTTATCCTCCACATCACATTCTTTTGCATCCACCTTTCTCCTGTTATCCCTCACTCTACATCCCTTCTTCTTTCTACATTCCCCTATCCACACCTCCACATCCTTTTCCAACATGGAAACCAGAGATGTGAAGCCACCCACAATTGCATTACCCTAATATTCCTTCTATGCATCCACTATATATCCTTAGTTTTTCCCCATTTACCTTGCACACTTCCTAATGAAAACTCAACCTATCACAACATGACACATGGAAAGAAGTACAACATGACACATGGTAAGTAGGTGGGCACATGGAATGGCGACACTTAGTAGGCAAGGTTTGACTGTGATGGTTGGATAGTGATGTGGCATGCATGGACCAATTGATGGAGCTTGATAGCCTTAGTGTTGCAACATTCAAAGAAAATGCTTACAAGAAAAATGAATATGGTCACGGGGTGCTCATCGTTTCTAGTCCTAACGACAATAGTGGGGATGGACTTGGGGTTGGGAACCACCTTTATCATTTTGGATATATTCCATTTATTTAATATCTAGATCAAATGAATAAACCTCTTTATCACTGACTTGTTACTTATCTAGGGCACTTTCTATTCCATTCTTGTCACTCGAGGAGTTACCAATAGAATTGGCTAACAATTTTGAGATTGTCATGGATGCAATGTTTGTTTTTTCACTCGACAAAATTGTGGAATACTTGTGATTGTGTTTGTAGATATTCCTACAAGATGGTATGTTGAACAAGGAGACATTGAAGGGATAGGCCTCAAACCAAATATTTTTGTAATGTGATGTATCTGCACATTAGAAATTCCCCATCATTTGATGTAACATCTCTTTGAGAGAACTAAGTTTCTCCAAATTTCCTTAGGGATAATAGAGTAAACGTCACAATTGAATCCTAGTACTTTGCCTCTACACCATTTCCACATATTGATTCATTCTTCAATTGATTAACAAATCGATGATGGAAGAAAATACTAACAAATGTGATCTAATTTCCCATAGGACCTTGCATCATTTGAAGGGGAGGGGGTTGCCTCGGTTTTTACACCTCACGAATGGCCCACAACAAATCAAAAAAAATAATCAATGATCTAGGTAAGCTTGAATGGGATGAGGTTTTGGGTAGTATTCTAAACTCCATCTATCGTAAAAGGTGGATAACTCCATATAACAACCAAGATTTGATCGTGAGGTTTATCCTCCATTTACAAATAATTGTGAGCACAAGTCATCCTACAAGGAAGATGTTATATGTCATTGTTGGCAGCCCTATATGTTTTTTCTTTTTCGAATGACAAATAACACCTCCTATAGCTTCCATCACCCCATCTTGTAATTATCACTATTATAGGGTGATTATTGGGTTGTAAAAAGGATGTTTGATTATTCTTCGTTTTACTTTTATCTCGCATTTTCATGCTTGATTCATGACTGTAAGCATGAATCAAGCAATTGAAACTTAATTTCGCATTTTGATTCTATCCAAGGCTTGGTTTCAAGAGGTCAATGGGCTTACAACTTCCTCATTTTAATAATTTTTCCGAGCTTATCATATACCAATGAAATACCTATGTTGAATTGCTATTTGATTATATGCTTATCTTTGTTAAATATACCAAAATTTGATTAGCATTTGGTTTGCAAAAGAAACATATCTATATCCTAGCCTTTGCAAATCAACTGTACCCATTACATGTCATGGGAATGAAACGAACTAGGATTGTATCCTGTACGTCGTGTTGGCTGGAAAAATGAGTTGACAGGCCTCTCATTTCGAGTTAAGAGTTTTGGTAATGGGATGTACTCAAAGCATTCATGACCAGGAGCGTTTAAACCCCATAACCAAGACCTCCATATTTTTGTTTTGATCACACAAGCTCTCTGCTTATTTTATTTTCATGGAATCCGTTCAAACTTACCCCTCCTACCTCTGTCATCTAAACCCCCAGTTAGTTCGATTCACTCTTATTACGGTCTGTTCAATCCCGTTTTTTCCTGCCAGAGACACATTTTTGCGGGAAGGTTTCTGGGCAAACCGTTACGAATTAGATCAAACCCTTGAAAACCCAGAACGGAAATGAGCCCATTTACCTTCATGAAGGGCAGTTTCTCCAGAAACTGAATCATTGTAGAGATATGTCTCGATCTTTGGAGGTAAATTTCTCAGAGTTTTCGTTCCGGTTGAGATAAACGTTTATTGTATTTTATTTTATTTTGCTACAACAATTCCTGTAGAAACCTCTGTAATTGATAAACCTGTGATAGAAAAGCCTCTTAAATTCTTGAGTGGTAAACCAGGGTCTTTGGGTTAAAACCCTTGTGAAGGGACAACACCCGATTAGTCTTTGAGTGAATAACAAGATGCGAGTTCCAAGGTTATTAAAACTCCTGAGCATGAAATTGTTTGCCAATCCAACAACGAATAACCTCCCACCGTGTCTGAAAGACAACAAACAATTTACAGGTATCAATCTTCGGTCAAAATCTGACAGTGGATAGTGGAAGTGTTTTAACACACAGTCATGCGCTTGCTCAACCATTTGCCCTTGCTGTAAATTGTGAAGTGTGTTTACATTGGATAGGTTTGTACTACACAGAAATTCCTGTCCTTAAAAAAAGATCCAGACTCTTACAGATCAAAACTTCTCATTGACAATTGAAAATTGCGAGCTCAAAGCCAATGCACAAAGACAAGCAAAGCATTTAAAAAAAAACCAGGAAACGTCATCATAAAAAATGCTGACAGTGTCAAGGCTGTGATCAACTCTGAGATTTTGTGATTCGATTTTGTTGTTGGTTAAATGGTAAGATTGGTTTGTTATGATTTTATTTGTTATTTTGCTAAATTAATCTAGATCTATTTGGATTTATGTTATCAATAATAAGACTGGCTGAGATTCTGTAGCCAAGTCAAAATTCTCATATAAAATTTAGCAATTGATTGTTAATAAAATATTTGACTTACCCATTTCGTTTTTATTTCAGGATGGGATGTATCTGATGCTGATTTCGTGGGATGCAACATGCTGGACTTAGTCGATCTACTATCCTCTTTTTTCTAATTTTGTAAATAGGAGAAAATTCTCACAAATTTAGAAGATTTAGTTTGATCTTGAGTGGCTCTAAGCCCTCTATTTTTGTAATTTTGAGATCCTTTTGAGATATGATCCTATCTTAGAAGATAGGATGCTTAGTTTACCTAAACTCTTTAAATACACAATATTTTGTAATAGAGAGGAGCTGGGATAAGAGCAAGAGATGGACAAGTAATTCCAGAACTTAATATTAATGGCATATACACATTTTGTCTTTAGCCTTTTGTTTATAATGTTGTTGTTTATGTTTTGTTAACTCTGTTGCATTTATAGGTCTGATATCTTTAGATTAAATGATCTATTATGCGCATGATGTTTATATTATAAATACCATCTACAACTTGCTTCTCAAAATATAAACGTTGTGATCATATCTTTAATATAAATGATAAGATTTATCTCTGAATTTTAATTGAATGATAAGATGCATAGGTTGCTTTCAGATTTATCTCATGGAAATCATGTATAATTATGAGATCACAGGTTTATGTTTGTGTTTCCTTTTCTGCCATTAAAACCTAAGCTGCTAATACGTTGTTCTGAATTTATTTAGGACAATCATAAGTTTCATTGCAGATTTCTCTCTTGGACATGGCAGTTGGATGTTCACCACTCATGCAGATGCTTGGAGAAACCTCACTAACTCACTGACATGTTATCTTCTTTGTATTTTTCTGTTATTCACATATCACTGAAACTAGAATATATGGTTCATCTTTTGACTATCCACATGTTCATGTTTCAATGATTTTTTTACAAGGTTTTTTAGATTTATAACGGAAAAACAAAATAAGATTTTTATGTGCTTTCCTTATATGCTTCTTACAAGCAATTTAGTTTTCCATCGATTTTCGTAAGTTTTGATTAAAACTTGCAGCTTGTAAATAATGTACATAAATGAGATTTATCTATCTTTTTTTAAATACACCTACTACAGTTACATTAGAGCATATGTACATGCATATATATAGTGTTTAGTAATTAGATAATTATTTCATTTCTTTCCTTTTTGTTTCTCTTAGGATTTTTAGATTGGCTAACGGAGCCATTAAACCCGTCAGAACGAGTTACACCAAATGGCTTGGGTTACTTAGACAACTCTGGACCGGACTCGTTTTTCCAGTTGACGGATGGTCATTTTCGCCCGTCAACAAATGGCACTAGAAGGAGGGTCGAGTGACAAGCTGGCCTTGTAGGATCCTTTATTTTAAATGTATTCAATTTCCCCATGGCTCCCCAAATCACTGTTTTGGAACATGTTTTCCACTTCTCATTACCCGATGTTCCCAACGAGACAGTCTATCGCTTGTCCAAACTCACCTTTAATAGTGGGGGCAATGTATCTGCCAAAGACCACCTTAACAAGTTTTGGTGCAAATGCATCAAACATAACATTTCTGATTTAAAAGTTTTGTGCAGATTGTTTTCTTTTACTTTTAGGGGTCAGATTAAACATTGGTTTGAGTCTTTTCCAGCATATCACATTTTTTATTGGTTTCAATTTGTAGATGAATTTTTAGATGCTTTTGAAATCTATGATTACAATCAATTATGTGAAGAATTTCAGACTTTGCTAATCAATGGCGATTCATCTTCGGAAGACTTTTCCATAAGAATCCATCATGTTCTCTGTAAATTTAATCTCGATGACATGTCATTTGTATTAAATCTCCTCTATGATGCATGTGTCCCTTTCATCTAGTCATATTCAATCATGAATGATGAACCAGTTACAAATCCTATCACTCAATTGCGAGAAGAATTTTGTTCGCAGGATGAGAAGAATCCTTCCGAAAATTTTGAACAAGCAAGAGGGGTAGAATCTATTGACAAGGTTCTCATTGACAACCAAAATGGTTTTTCCTCTGAATCATTGTAGTTTCAGTCTTCGACCATTGTGGAAGAAGATTTGTTTCTGGTTCAAGGTGAATGTACTCATTCTTATAACTCATGCTCTAATCAATATTTAAATTTAGTTCTTGAAGAATACTTAGATGACGAAAATCATCTTAAACATTCTAACACTCCTATGAAAATGATTAGAGATGAATATATGCAATTGGAAGGAGAAACCTTAAACTTGCATCCTCAAATCATACCTTATCCACATGAAAGATCAGATGTTTTTCATGAAAGTTTTGAATTATCTATCATACGGGAGGAAAACCTAGATGATTATATTATGTTGAAGAATTTATCACCAAAACATAGTGAAAGTTTTAAAGAGAGTGAAGAGAAATGTCTTGAGAATATCATTGTTAAATTTCATAGCTCAAGAGATTATTTTCATGTGCTTATTTCTGATTCCTTTTACTCTTTATATCATGATCTCTTCTTAGATGCTGGTGGACTCGATACTTTACCCACAACATCCTCCTCTTTTCCACCACAATCATGTCCTTTCGATATGCCAAGATTTGGTGAAATTAATTCCAAACATAACATTTATAAAGTCGGATTTGACGCTCTTTCACTTTCATCACTCACATGGGAAAAATACATGTTGTAAGATGATTTTACACAGTTTATTTTCGAAAAAGACAATGCACTCTCTCTTATGGAGATCAAACATTCTACACTGCATATTCATTCTTTAATAAGCTCGAATTTTAATGTTTATGCTTCACAATTTGAAATGATCAATCTCATAAAAGGAAGCGTTCAAATCAATGATCTAATTGATGTCATGAATCCTCTTATGATGTGCTCCTCGTTGATATATCCATTTCGTCAAAGTCATAGTTTGCATCCTAATTTTTATGACAGGATCTTAGAATAGCTTGAAGGTTCATACATAAAAAATCTTCATAATGAAGATAAAGTTGTGCTTGCCTTATTTCTACCTAAATATCTTGGAAGTAAGCATGACATGATTTTTTTTTATCCTCCATGTGAATAAATTATTGAACACTTGGAAAATTGTTAGGATGCTGAGACACTTTGGCTTTGGATGATGGTTATGTTAGGTCTCCATAATCTTGACAAGTTTTCCAAAATCACTTTCACTCATCTATGCCATTATGATCCTTATCACGACAAGATTTCACAATGGCTGGAGGATTCATACATCAAGAAATTTCAAGGGAATGGTAAGATCATGCTTGCTTTGTTTTTAAATGAGGATTATGAAGATAAGTATGATATATTTCTGTCATTTTTTGATATACTACCATTCTTTTTAGTAATATTTGATTTTGTTTCCATTGCAAGTATGGAGTTACTCCGATGGCTACATTGGAAGCATGACTTCACGTAGTATTCTGATTTGTTTGGTAGTTAGAGTAGTTTTAGGAATAGGTTTTCTTTTAGTTTTATTTCTCATTGTTTCTTTTTGTAATAATGCAGTCGTGAATACAAGTGGGCACACCAAGAGAACCATGATATGAATGTTGTCAGGGAAGTCCGCTTGATCCTTTTCTCTTTGATTTTCGTTGAGTATTTATTTTCAAAGCCGCAGTATTATTATGAAAATTTTAAATGGAAAGTAAAGAGATAAATAAATCTGAACTGGAAATTCAACCCTGACCCAAGGTACCACGAGTAGGACTGCATTCACATCAATGAGTATTTTTTTATGTTCTTTCAGTCTCCCAAGAGATATTTCGTGTGATGTTTTAAGATCCACCTTTGTACATATTTTTCCAGTTTTGATTTACTTTTGTTTTCTGATTTTGGTTCTTTTTGTTTGCTTGTTTTCGTTGCTTTTTGGTTAAACTTATGTCTGTGACACCTTTTTAGTTCGTGAAGGGAAAATAGAATGCCTCATTATGAAGCAACAATTAAGGTCTTTTCAGAGAATCGATACTGTAAATTGTCGAAACACAAACTAGCTAAATAAACTTTATGTTTGAAGTTGGTTTCCTGGTTTCACTTTATAATCATGAGCAGACACAATCATCATTAAAGCTCTTTACGCTGTCCCTGTTTTTAAAGAAAACAACTCAAGTATGCCTTCCTATCCTCGAAAGATTAGTTTCATCAGAAAACTATTTTCAGATCATAATGAAGGTTATCAAGAAAAAATTAATGAATGGAAAATAACAAGTGTTCTGAAAACTGAAATTTTCAGCATCACCTTGCTCTTTTGAATATCATTAAATTTATGTCAGATTGTAAATAATTTCTCGAGAGTTGTGGGAAGTGTTTGTAAACCCGCTGAGATACTGAACAGGTCTACTGGCAGTGGGTAAATGCATGCATGATGCCAAGACAACTTCGTCGGGGAACTAAACAGGCCTGCTGGCAACGAAGCGATGTCGGGTGCAAGAAAATTATCTGGTATAAAATTTCAATATTTTCCTCTCATTCTGAACTGAAATTCTTGGACAGGGTAGAGGCGTCAGAGTGGGTTAATTGACATCCCTACTGAGGCTATGGATGCCTGTTGGAAGAAGTGGACCTATCAATAGTATCAGAGGCATTGACTTGAACATCATTGCTCTCATAATTGAAATTTGTCACTGAATCTCATTTAAACAAAAAGACATCTGAAGATGGACTATATGATGATTATTGGAATTTGATTGAGATGCTTGATTTCCTTCAACTGTTCTTTATTTTTAATGATTCTAAATCATTCCTGGAATGAACTCATTGATGATGCAGAGATAATTGCTTCTCCCAGTAAGTCGCCACTATTGACAGCCCTACATGTTTTTTCTATTTCGAATGACAAATAACACCTCCTGTAGCTGCCATCACCCCATATTGTAATTATCACTATTCTAGGGTGATTATTGGGTTGTAAAAAGGATGTTTGATTATTCTTCGTTTTACTTTTATCTCGCATTTCCATGCTTGGTTCATGACTGTAAGCATGAATCAAGCAATTGAAACTTAATTTCCCATTTTGATTCTATCCAAGGCTTGGTTTCAAGAGGTCAATGGGCTTACAACTTCCGCATTGTAATAATTTTTCCGAGCTTATCATATACCAATGAAATACCTATGTTGAATTGCTATTTGATTATATGCTTATCTTTGTTAAATATACCAAAATTTGATTAGCATTTGGTTTGCGAAAAAAACATATATATATCCTAGCCTTTGCAAATCAACTGTACCCATTACATGTCATGGTAATGAAATGCACTAGGATCGTATCCTGTACGTCGCGTTGGCTGGAAAAATGAGCTGACATGCCTCTCATTTCGAGTTAAGAGTTTTGGTAATGGGATGTACTCAAAGCATTCATGACCAAGAGCATTTAAACCTGATAACCAAGACCTCCATATTTTTGTTTTGATCTCACATGCTCTCTGCTTATTTAGTTTGCATGGAATCCGTTCAGACTTACCCCTCCTACCTCTATCATCTAAACCGCCAGTTAGTTCGATTCGCTCTTATTACAGTCTGTTCAATCCCGTTTTTTCCTGCCAGAGACACGTTTTTGCAGGAAGGTTTCTGGGCAAACCGTTACGAATTAGATCAAACCCTTGAAAACCCAGAACGGAAATGAGCCCATTTACCTTCATTGTGAGTAGTTTCTCAACAAACTGGATCATTGCATAGATATGTCTCAATCTTTGGAGGTACATTTTTCATATTTTCGTTCCGGTTGAGATAAACGTTTTCTTTTATTTTATTTTTATTTTGCTACAACAATTCCTGTAGAAACCTCTGTAATGGATAAACCTATGTTAGAAATGCCTCTTAAATTCTCGAGTGGTAAACCAAGGTCTTTGGGTTAAAACCCTCGTGAAGGGACAACACCTGATCAGTCTTTGAGTGAACAACAGGATGCTAGTTCCAAGGTTATTAAAACTCTTGAGCATGAAATTGTTTGCCAATCCAACAACAAATAAGCTCCCACTGTGTTTGAAAGACAACAAACAATTTACAAGTATCAATCTTCAGTCAAAATCTGGCAGTGGATAGTGGAAGTTTTTTAACACACAGTCATGCGCTTGCTCAACCATTTTCCCCTGCAGTAAATTGTGAAGTGTGTTTACACTGGATAGGTTTGTATTACACAGACATTCCTGTCCTTGAAAAAATATCCAGGCTCTTACAACTCAAAAACGCTCATTGACAATTGAAAACCGCGAGCTCAAAGCCAATGCACAAAGACAAGCAAAGCATTTAAAAAAAAAACAGGAAGCATCATCATAAAAAACACTGACAGTGTCAAGGCTGTGATCAACTCTGAGATTTTGTGATTCGATTATGTTGCTGGTTAAATGGTAAGATTGGTTTTTTATGATTTTATTTGTTAGTTTTCTAAATTAATCTAGATCTATTTGGATTTATGTTATCAATAATAAGACTGGCTGAGATTCTATAGCCAAGTCAAAATTCTCATATAAAATTTAGCAATTGATTGTTAATAAAATATTTGACTTACCCATTTCGTTTTTATTTCAGGATGGGATGTATCTGATGCTAATTTCGTGGGATGAAGCATGCTATACTTAGTCGAACTGCTATCCTCCTTTTGTTAATTTTGTAAATAGGAGAAAATTCTCACAAATTTAGAAGATTTAGTTTGATCTTGAGTGGCTCTAAGCCCTCTATTTTTGTAATTTTGAGATCCTTTTGAGATATGATCCTATCTTAGAAGATAGGATGATTAGTTTACCTAAACTCTTTAAATACACAGTATTTTGTAATAGAGAGGAGATGGGCTGAGAGCAAGAGATGGACAAGTAATTCCATAACTTAATATTAATGGCATATACACATTTTGGCTTTAGCCTTTTGTTTATAATGTTGTTGTTTATGTTTTGTTAACTCTGTTGCATGTATAGGTCTGATATCTTTAGATTAAATTATCTATGATGCACATGATTTTTATATTATAAATACCATCTACAACTTGCTTCTCAAAATATAAATGTTGTGATCATATCTTTAATATAAATGATAAGATTTATCTCTGAATTTTAATTGAATGATAAGATGCATAGGTTGCTTTCAGATTTATCTCGTGGAAATCATGTATAATTATGAGATCACAGGTTTATGTTTGTGTTTCCTTTTTTTCCATTAAAACCTAAGTTGCTAATACATTATTCTGAATTTATTTAGGACAATCATAAGGTTCATTGCAGATTTCTCTCTTAGACATGGCAGTTGGATGTTCACCACTCATGTAGATGCTTGGAGAAACCTCACTAACTCACTGACAGGTTAGCTTCTTTGTATTTTTTTGTTATTCACGTATCACTGAAACTAGAATATATGGTTTAGCTTTTGACTATCCACATGTTCATGTTTCATTGAAATTTTTACAAGTTTTTTTAGGTTTATAAAGGAAAAACAAAAAAAAGATTTTTATGTGCTTTCCTTATCTGCTTCTTATAAGCAATTTAGTTTTCCATCGATTTTCGTAAGTTTCGATTAAAACTTGTAGCTTGTAAATAATGTACATAAATGAGATTTATCTGTCTTTTGCTTAAATACACCTCATACAGTTACATTAGAGCATATGTACACACACACACACACACACACACACACACACACACACACACACATATATATATATATATATAGTGTTTAGTAATTAGATAGTTATTTCATTTCTTTCCTTTTTGTTTCTCTTAGGATTTTTAGATTGGCTAATGGAGCCATTAAACCCATCAGAATGAGTTACACCAAACGACTTGGGTTACTTATACAACCCCGGACTGGACTCATTCTTCCAGTTGACGGATGGTCATTTTCACCCGTCAAAAGTCATATACAATGGTGGATGAGAGGGCCTATGGTGGTGAAACGTGGACCAATGGATTCAAGGTGATGTGGCCATGGGCCCATCATAACGCAAAGGTTCGAAGGCTCATGAATGGAAAGGTTGTATTACTAATTTATAATCAAAGTCTCATGATAAGAATCAACATCCTCTAGTCCCACTTTAAACCAATGAATTCCTATAAGTTCTAGTGGATCCCCTTTGGGTTATTGTTTTAGTCACCATCAAACCGTACAATTTGAAATTCAAAATTCCATATTGTAAAGCAATTTTTTTTTATATAAAGTGACTTTGGAGTAGCATGAAAGTCAAACTTTATTTTATAAGAGGCACGAAGGGTTTCTGTTTCTAACCCACTCTCTGTCATAAAGAGGGATACAATGAAAGGGAAAAGGGAACAAATCACCAAAACAACATTATGGACCATGAATTTAAATAGAGAAGAGGTAGTTAGAAAATGCAGGGATCTCACTGGTTGCCAAGAGATGCCTTACAAACCTAATTTTTGGCTAAGTTTTCTCCTAGCAGTATATAAGGGATATTATTTTTCTCATTTAACAGGATCGAAGGTTCAAATCAACCACAAAGGGGTGTGAAATAGAGAAAAGAGGTGATCATAAATTGAATATTTTCCTACAACATTACTATTTTTGTAGAAGCAAGTGATTCTTCTTCTTCTTCTCCTTCTCTTCTTTCACTCTATTTCTATTTGTAAAAAATATCTAATTAATAGACTTAAAAGAGAGGCAATCAAGCCCAATACTAATA
>JASDQU011179460.1:2265-26051 GCA_032191745.1 Picea mariana | reverse complement strand
CATCTCTTTGCATAAATTTCGAGTCAGTCAAAACACCATATTGTCCACGCCATTTTCCTTTTGAGAAACAACAGCCTTAAAATAAAGCGCCTATAAAAATTGATTAGACATTTTTATTTTTTCTGGTAGCAAACCTACATTAGATTAGTTGTAGGGCTTTGGAATAGGTGTGAAAGATAACTTTCCAAAGCTGCAAACAAACATAGTATCTTGTGATAGGGAGAGTTAAATCCACTTACTACATTTTTTCCTGGGAAGCCCTTCTCACACAAGGGTCAATCACGAGGTCGCATTAAGACTAGCAGAGTTACTCACCCTTCTTTGTTGGTCTTTGTGTATAGATTGCATGTATTATGGGAGTCACTTGAAGGTATACCCACAATTATGAGTGGAAGCCTTTCGAGTTGATTTCGAGGTAGATACCCTACCTTTGCACATGGATCAGACCGTCGACTGTTTCCCCAGGCATCATTGTAGTCATTGGTAACCTTAGTGTCCTATCTCTCTAGGTTCTTTACACGATTTGACTGTGGAGGGGCAATTCTTCATGGTACTTGGAATCGACGTTGGCCAAACTCACTCGGGCTCCTTGGAGGGTATACCCACGATTATGTGTGGGAGCTTGCACCAGGGTGTAAGTCCGTCAAGTAGGTTGTCAATGTAACTTTTCCACCCTCTCTATCATAACCCCTTCTTACTTTGTTCCCGCAATGTTGGATTTCATCACCAACTAGTGTGCTCATTGTGAAAAGGTTTTGTTTGCTTGCTTACTTACTAGATTTTTAGCGTGTGCTATTTTTTTTCCCTAGCAAACTCTAGATTGGATCTTTGTTTTAATGGCATTAGTTCCCGAAATGACCAATGAAGGAACCCCTACTCCAGGGGAACCTTTTTTTTTTCCTTCTTATGGAAACATTGGACCTCCTCACATCGTACTTTGAGCCTTCCAGGTCTCATGATTGGATTACCGATATGGGTTTTTTCCACTCAGGTAATCCCGAATGCAGTTAGTGATTCAGTTGCAAGCACTTCCCCCCAAGAGCATCAACCTCATGTTGATCCTTCACCTTCTTCACCAGTAAGGTCTTCTTCGCCTTCTTCACTTGCAAGGTCTCCCTCCATTTCATCTTCTTCGTCGAGTGAAAGTTTTGAATCTAGTAACCCAGTGAATAAGAAGAAGAAGAAAAGAAAGATTAAGAAGAAGAAAGATAAACAAGGGTCAAAACCTCCAACCACTATCAAACATGTTTGAAAACAACCAGTTACTATTAATCGTGCTGGGAGTTTTGATGATGTCAAGATCACCCAAACAACTCGTAAGCCTAAGTACCCTTACAGGCTTTGTAAGGGTAGTCATGTTCTTAAGGATTTCCTTGGTCTATCCAAGGTTATAGAAGTTTGGTCTACGCACCCTTGCCAACTCATGTCATCAGCCTCTGAACAACATGTTGATGACCTCCCGTCAACTAGTCAAGATATCGTTGAGAAGAAGAAAAGTAGAGTCAAGTTCCCATGTATGTTATGCAAAGGGAGTCGTCTCACTCACCTTTTCCCTCATATGGATGAAGCCTCGAAATTACTGGAAGACATGACTGTTTCACAGCCTCAACTTCTAGCTGCTTATCTCAAGCTTACTCTTGACCCCCCTATAGTTGATGGAATGATTACTCCAGTGCCTTCACCGGTCAATCTGGTTGATCATGTCGTCAATATGGTCACGTCCTTAGTTGAACTAGTTGACAAAGTGGTTGATCCGATACCATCCTCAGTCAATATCGTTCTTCCCTCAGAGAGTGAAACTAAAGCGATCAATTTGATCCCATCCTCGATCGATCCCACTCTCCAGTTAGAGAGTTCCACCCAAGAGGTTGATCCATTTCCACCTGTAAACCCCATTCTCCCCTTGGAGAATGCAACCCAAGTGGTCGATTTGATCTCGTCATCGGTCGATCCTACTCTCTTGCTAGAGAGTAAACCCGATAATGCCCATGTTTTTCTCGTTGATACAAAATCTATTGTGCTAGGGGGCATTCCTCATTCTCCCCTGAAACCCCCTCTAAGTAATGAGGTCATCCTTTTTTATTGGGGTGTGCTAACAAGACCTCGTCTTCCCTCTCACATTCCTTTCCATATTATAGTACAGGTTTGTAGTCGGGACGTTCCTCAAATGCTAATAGATGAAGGTGTGTCCATTAGTATTTTGTCCTCTATTGCTTGGCATGCTTTGGGTTGTCCTCAGCTTGTGCCAGTTACACAGAATTTGTTAGATTTTAGCAGAAGAACTAGTCAACCTTTAGGGACCCTTCCTCAGTTTCCCGTAACTTTGGGAGGGAAAATTGTCTTTATTGACATCATGGTAGTACACGACCCCTTGGATTTAGCTTTACTCCTTGGGCGAGATTATTTCTATGCCATGAAAGCTATTGTGTCTACTCTTTTTCGTGTGATATATTTCCCTCATGATGGACCAGTTGTGACTGTTGATCAACTTTCATTCATTGACCCCAAGTAGATTTCCTCCCTAAATGGTTCTTATATGAATACAATATCACCCCCACCATAGGTCAATTATGTGGTGTTGTCACCCATGGCTTCAACTTCTGATGAATTAGATCCAATAGTTGGCATGGTGATATCTTTTATAGGGTTGTTAGAGCTTGATCTATTTACTCCTATCACAACCCTCGACATGGTGTCCTTCCATTGTGTGTTTCTTCCTTCCAGTGAAGACCTCTTGGAAGCCATGGCCGAGTTTTGGCCCTTGACATGGTGTCATTCCAGAGCATTGTCCTCTTGGAATCCATGATCAAGAAGAGAGAATCTGAGGATATTTTTTTCCTCTCTGTGGCAACCTCGTTAAAAACTGAAATAGAGGTATATGAGCATGATTTTCTGATTCCAAGCTCGTTAAGAAATGAAACCAGACTTGAGCATAGTTTTCTAATTTCAAGATCATTAAAAAATGAAACCACTTATGGGGATAGATTTTTCGTCTCTGTGGAAACCTCGTTAAAAAATGAAACAAAGCTTACAAGCATAGTTCTTGTTTCTGTGTCGAGCTCGTTAAAAAATGAAATAGTTTCCCCCCTCTCTATTTGAGTCAAGTCCTACGTATATTATTTGAAGCTTCATTCATTCTCCTTTTCATTTGGATGAAACGAAGCTTGGAGGGCAATGCTTTCAGCCTCTAGACTTCATGTTGAATTTAGAGCCGCTAGTTTCTTAAGCTAGGGGCTAAATACCAACCATCCCTGTGTTATGTGTTGGGAAGTCCAAGCATAGTTTTCTATGGTTCAAGCTTGTGTAAAAATGAAACCACTTACCTCAAGCATAGTTTCCTCTGGTTCAAGCTTGTGTAAAAATGAAACCAGGTCCAAGCATAGTTTTGTTTTGTTTTAAAGCTTGCGTAAAAATGAAAACAATCTCGACCTTAGTCCTTGTTCTCTCTCATGCTCGTAAATACATGAGAATAAGTTACCGAGCTTAGTCTTTGTTCCTTCTCCTGCTCATAAATCAATGAGAATGTAATCAAGTATACTTTTATCACTTTTTCAGACTCGTAAAGGTTATACGAAAAAGGAACCCACTGGAGTTCCCTTTAAGCTCTTTTTAGACTCTCTAAACATGAAAAGATTGTCAAGCAATCTTGTTCCTTTCATGCTCGTTAAAGTATTTGAACAAAACGTCTGTTTGTTAAAGTATTTCAGTCTCATAAGACTACTTTACCCAAAATGAACTGAGAGAGTTCTCTTTAAGTGTTTTTTATACTCTATAAACATGAAAACCCCATGAGTTTTCTTTCTTTGGACTCATAAAATAGACATTGAAAGGCCCATGTGGGACTGAACCAATCTTTCCTAGGGTTCATTAAACATACTCCAAGGGACTCATCCGAAGGATGAGCTTACATTTCAAGCATATGTTATCCTCCTCAAGCTTGTGTAAAAATAAAGAGGTACTCACCAAAAATGGTGGGGGGAAATTTTGGAAAGAAATGTGTCTAAACCTATATTCCATGGAAGAGTCTCTTTTTAACATGAAACCCTTTCACTCGCCTTGTTTCTAGGTTAGAAAATCCACTTGTCTCTTGATCATACTCCTTTATAAGATTACAAATTGGTATGTGATCCCTGTTGTTGAGTCAGTGTTTCCAAGACAGTTTTCATGTTGTCAATATGTTCAAAGAGAAGTCCAACCCATAAATCCTTCTATTGCGTCGACCATTGCTACAGTCCTTAAGCCCTCTATTGCATCGGCCATCCCTGAGTCAGTCTTGAATCACTGGTTACTGGTTACTTTGATCTACTTCAAATCTTGTTACCTGTTTCGTGTCATTGATGGGGGATACATTAAGGCCCTCCTGTGACAAGTCTTTTACTGTCGACTTCAACTCATTATCCAGGAATTAGACTTAGAAACTAATTGGTACCTTGGAACTTGCATGCCTCAATGGCAGGTTTCCTTTCTTTCAACAGTGGGTTTTCATTATTGACACCTGATCGGGAGATTCTATCGAGTGTTTGACTTCAACTCATTAATTCACATTCGTTGGATTGTACTAGTGTACCTTGGGAGTCATTGACATTAATGGTGATTTTACTCACACTTGTTAATGGTATACACTAATGATTGGTAATCAAGTGGTTTCTACCATGTTCGACTTCAGCACATGTATTCACATGGTTAGAATTGTACTATAGAGTGATGGAGATGAAGACCTTGAATCTTTTCTCACATATCTAGGTTGAATTGGAGTATATTCAGTGTACTGTTACATAGATCCACATTGTATGTCTGGTGGCTATGTTAAAATCTGAGTCTTTAACACATATATCCATAGTGTATTTTTGGTGGCTATGTTCAGATTTGAGTCATATTGGCATGGATCCACAGTGTATGTTTGGTGGCCATGACCTGTCTTACTTGACATGGATCTTCGCATGTCGATATTTATGATCTGATTCATTTGTATTCTAAGTATGGGAATGCCTACCTCAGTGATGATATATTATTGTACTATATTTCCTTGTTTGTTGGAAGGTTTCTGACCGACTGTTCCTTGTTCCCTACACACACTCGACAAAGTATTTCAAATATCACTCTGTTATAACTTCATACTTTGGGGAGCTCTCTATTAAACATTATTTTCGTCATCCCTATGACCATTAATGATGTAAACCTATCTTTCACCTTTAGAGGGGTCAGTGGCCTGAGTTCCTGAAGAAGGAAGGGAGAAGAACTTTTCCTGAGAAAAGAAGCTGCATTTTCCTTTGTAAAAACCCTATTAAAGAAGATTTTTGTAGGTTGCACTATGGCCAGGATGCGAGAATGCTTGATTCTCGCAGGCTGCACCATAACTGGGTTGTGAGGGGTTCATAGGTTGCTCTATATAAAGGGTGTGAGAATGCTCATACGTGGAAAAAATGAGCATATTCTCGATGCTTCTAGAAGGAGAAGATTTCATGCTAAGGTGGCATCTGAATGGTTTGGATCTTACTCGCTTTCATGATTTAGTGGGATCATCCTAACCTCCTCACCTTATCCTCTTCAAAATATAAAAGGAGAGGAGCTCTTTTGGAGATTTGGATCTTTTTGGATTAGCTTGGATTGGATTGAGCTTTGGAGATAATTAGCTTGGCTAGATGAGCCATTTTGTCAAGATAGATTGTGAATATTATCAGATCTATGCTCTCAGAATTATTGGAGTGGAAGTGTGTGGGGAACGAAGGACAATTGGAAGGGACCTTACGAAATCAAGGCCATGGTTGTAATCTCTCTTTCACATTTAATATGATACAGTAATATGATTCTTTCCTATAAAGCTTGTTGTGCTTTATTGTATGATTCCTTAATCACATACATAGGTTTATATTGAGTTTATGCTATTACTATCACTTTGGTTGGTTGCGTTATTTTGCAGGTTCATCATTGTATGAGCGTTGGAACAGAGCTAGGATAGTGATGGCGAGAGGAAGCGACGTTTAAACGTTATGTCACCTATCCCTCTTTAGTTAGTAAATTCAATATCTAAAACTTAAGGAAAGCATCATGTTCTAGTGTGTTTTGTTCTAGATCTAGGTGGATCTAGGGAGATCAGTTAGTGTCCACACCTACCAATTTATCCAATAACAAGGTGACAGTGGTAGATTCTTCCATAGTTACACAAGATTTGGGGATGTAGTGGAGGGATTTGCACAAGTACAAGTCCTATGATAACAATACCCAGTGTAAATCTATCAACACTGATTATGATACTTGATTGGGTAGGGGCATTGAATGAGTCATGTGATAGAGGTATCCAGTTCGAGGGATCAACCTTGAGACCTCTTGCATGAAGCTCAAAGTGCTCAATCAATAAACTAACCCATCAATCTAGAAAATTAGCACAATTAAACACCTGGGCCTCGACATACGAGTTTGAGACAACCCAAGTTTCTTTCTCTGCAATCGATTTTGCAATAGATGCATTCATAATTTGTTCTTATGAAAATATGTTTCATGGGCATTAGAGAGGAAACCCCTTGTGTTTTCAAATGGAAAAGTAAACATACAATGTGCCTACCATATTCATCATGATCCAAGGAGAAATTCTAAATATGTGCGTTGAATAGTGAATGGACCAAGTTAATCCTTCTTCCTTCTTTCTAACCTTAAAAAAATATCCTCAAAAGTGTAGTAAAAATTGGTCATGGGTAGACTAGGAAGCTCTTCATGAAAGGGTGGCTCATAGAGTTGAAAATCATAATTCTTGGTCATTGCATCAATGGGCCAAAATAGTGGTTCCCCCTCAATATGAAGACATATATGCTATAAATTCTTTTCATTAGTGATTTGAAAATCCTTAGATGTAAAACTATTTCTTAAATACAAATAAACATCCGATCAGATTTGGAAAATGAAGATCGCCAAATGACTGTTTGCAAATAACATGTGAATATCTTACTTATCCATAAACTTCAATAACACTGATGAATAACTTATAGAAATAAATTGTTGAAATGAAGTGTTGGCACAGGGGCAGACCCGGGGTTCAACACTACAACAGTGCACCAACAGAACCCTAACTACCTGCCCTTTCAGCAACACCTGCGAAGCAGATGAAGTCTCACCCGAGGTAGAGGCAGGGGTAGTTGCAGGACTCTAGTGTCTGGAACCTTAGCTGGGACATAGATTTGTGATTGTAATACCTTAATAGAGTACTTAGTTATTACAGTTCATTAGTATTCATATTTATTTCACAACCTAGTTAAACCCTAACACAGATTAGCGCAGTATTCACACAGACCCAATAGATTCAAGCACTAAGAATACAAATAGAGATTAGATCTAGCATTCACTCACATTATTTAGTACTAAACTATCATATCAGATTCATCTATCAATGAACATCATACTAAGCATTGAATCACATAAACAAAAGAACAACCAACAGCACAAATCATTCACAACAGAGGATATAAGTGGTTCACCCCCACCCTGGGGCTACGTCCACCAACTCTTCATCTTATTTATTTTCTTATTTCAATATTCTTACATGCACAGAGCCTCAATATCGACTTCATAGAGGACAGGAGATCTGTGCACACTTCGCTAGATCCTCCTTCCCTGAGTTATAGCACAAATCCTTCCACAGTCTCTTACAGTTACTTTCACTTAGCTTTGAAAGCCTCACACAGTATGCACGGAGAACTTACAACTATTACGTGCACTTAGCACAACTTACAACCCTTCGATCACATAGATCGAACTACTTCCTACATCGCCTAGATTTCTATTTATACATTACAAAATCAGGCCTAAACATGGGTAAACCCATGGGCCAACATTCTCATACTCGTTACATAAGACCAAAACCCAAAAATACCTAAAAATGGGTTGATATCCTGCGATCTCTACTTCGAATTGCACTCTGTCTTTGACTGCTAGTCGAAGTCCCAAAAATAGGTCAAACATGACCAAGGATCCTCAAAACTTGGTCAAGGGCCAACAAGACCCCAACACTCACATGTGACTCATCCCAAGTCACTCTGATCTTGGTAATTCTTCTTCAAACATCTCGAGCTTGGCTCAAGTTTCTTCGACTTGTTGTTGTGCCATGGCCTCCTGTTCAATGAACTCTTGGATGACTGCTTCATTGGCAGGTCCCTCTAGGCGTTGTTCAGTTGTAGTGATGACTTGCTCTAGCTCTGCTCCTCGGCCTTAGATCTTTGAAAACATTTGGCAAGCCTCATCCTATATAGGTTGGAGCCTCTAAGTCACTTCCATGACTCTGCTCTAAATGGTGTGGACCTGTTGTTGAGCGGTGCCCTGCTCCTGGGATTGTTTCATCCTTTCAACAGCTGACAAGGGCTTCAACGATGCCTGTATTGTTTCTTCTTTTTGTTTTGCCTTCTGGAGTTGTGACTCTAGTGCCTTTAATTATGGATTCTCAGTGAGTTTATCATAAGTATGGGCACTAAGATCACTTAGTTTCTTACATTTTATGGCGAGGGCCTTGATTCTTTCAACTGTGCACTGGGAAGTTGCTTCTCTTTGGTCCCTTACATCCTGCGAAGTACTGGGCACTATGCGGAGCTCTAAGTTTTCTATTCTTTGTTGTAGTTGATGGATAGCTTTCACGAGCTGCTCTACTTGACGCTCGACATGGTATTCTACCTTTATCTCTAATCCCGTCGCACAACAGAGTTCTTTGTTGACTGCTTCTTTCGCTTCGCATTGCTTTGCGAGCAACTGTTCTTTTTCTTGCTGAATCTGTGCTTTCTCCTATTCAAACTTGGTCTGGAGAGAAACCTTCTCCTTCTCTGCAAGTCAGCATTGTTCTACGAGTGCTTCTTGCACTTGCTTCAGGGCTTGGGTGTCTTTTTTAGTTTCTTCTTGTGCGCGACGAAGGCGAGCTTCAGTCACATCATCTAGTCAGCGGATTTGGGCTGGCTCATCTCCCAACTCTGGTTCTCCTGATTGTAGGGACACAGTGGATACTGTGCAACTGGACTGAAGGGCCTGTTGTACCTATTGGAGTTCAACCTCGATTATGTTGTACATCTCCTCCTGCTTGGATTCCTGCTTCTGCAAGATTTCCTATGAGGCGTCGTTTACAGCTGTGATGATGAATTCAAAGTCATCAACAATGAGCACAGTCTTCATCTTGATCAAGGTGGCTCTAGATTTCTTTTGATAAGAGGGTTTTGGGGGAGAAACCTTCCTCTTCTTCAAAGGATCAGCCTCATCTCTAGGCGGTGTTACTTTGCTTTTCTTCTTCTCGTCTTCTTTTCCATTTATCTCTTCTACTTCATCATCACCCCCTTGGCTAGGTGATACTGAAGTAGTATTTTCTGAGGCGTTACTTATGTCTTAGACTTCTTCGGTTTTCTTCCTTTTGTTGGTTCCAAGTGTGTCATGTTCTTTGTGAGCAACCTCTAGGCTATCAAGTTTGTGATCAGACATCTCTGCAGGCTCAGCAGGGATAAGTAAGTCTGTTGACCAGTACTTAGTTATCTCCTCGAGGTCCTCTTCTGTGAGCTTGTAGTACGACTGAAGCTCCTCCTTATGTTCATCTGCTTACGTAGTAATATAGATGAAGTGTTGATATGCGTGGAAATTCATGAGGGGTCAGAGCTGCTATAGGGTGTTCTAATTCATGTGAGGTTCAGCCTTGATAGCCCTCTTCAGCTAGAGATAGTATGTGTGAACGACTACATTTGACTGCCACTGTTTTCCCATATCGCTCGAGTACCAAAGCGTGGTGAACTTCACGACAAGTGGATTGAACGAATCAATGTTCGGTAAGGTCGCACCTTCTGGCATCTCCCAAGCAACAAACACAATGAGGATCAAGAGACAACTAAAGTGGAACTCATATCCCTGATCATGTGCTTTGCGACAGTCTAATTCCAATTGATTAACTAGGTACTTTGCCCAGTTCATCTATACGCCTTCCACGCACTTCCCTACAGAGTCAATGACAAATCCTGTGACCTGCATGGGTCTGTTCTTCCTTACTAGATTTCCTGTGATTAATTAGAATGCTAGGCGCACTGCACCATTCTGGATGGAAGCTACCTTATATCCTCACATCCCCTTCTCAACATCATCATAGGTATCCTTGATCTTCTGTGCTAACGCGTGATCTGTGGATTTCCCTGGATAGAAGTCCTGTGGGTCAAGTCCTTGCATACTCAATCCAGTGATCTTATGGATCAGCGTCAGATTGACTATGATACGACAATATAGCCATAATTAGTCACCATGGTAACATGAAAGTAGGATCTTGACACAGGCGTTAACTTCCCGGTGTCGTCCAAAATGTGGGATCTTCATTACATTCAACAAGGTGGACTACACAAGGTTCTGTTATCACTCTGTAATTTTCCCAAGGCTGTGAAGGCAGACACAGAGGCAACATCAAAACCACTTCGAGTCTCAGATCTATCCCTCCAAGACTCAGAGAGGGATCTCTCTGTTTGATATAGATTTGTTTGAAAAAGGATATTAGGGTAGTTATGCAGAACATAGGTTTGTTTATGGATTTTAAATTGGTTTCATTGAGACATAATAAAGGAACATTGGGTAGAAAGGAGTCGGGTCATGAAATTCAATGGTTTACAGTTCAACATAAGCTAACAACCTTCTTCAAACACTGAGGAAAAATAGGAACCTTGTTCAGCAGGTATAAAGTGATGTAAAGGTAGTCTGAAAAAGAAAAGAGTTTCACTGTAATAAGGGGCATATGACAAAGGATGAATGTCTTATGGTAGCTTTAGAAGAAAGAAAACAAGAGGCAGGCCACCAAACAGGGCATCTGACCAAGGATGAATCCTGGAAGGAAAACCATAGACACATAACAATTTTCAACTACATAAGAGGCACCTAACTTGGGTGAATCTCTACATGCATCTGTAGAAGAATCAACATACAAATCTGATGGTTAAAACAAAGCATCTAGCTATGGATGGATTTTGTAACAGGACATCAAAAATACATGATGAGCATATTCTATGATGAAAGGAGCACCAAAGGATGAATCCCAATCATAGTACTCTTAGAAATAAGTTGTAAGATACAAATAAACAAAGAAGAGACATTGTTGAGCAGAAGCGTTGTGATGAATCTCAAGTCATAAGTAGGCTTGCTATGTTAAATTAACAAATAAATGAACATGGTCTTTCTTACATCTGTTGGGATTTCCCCACACCCAACATTTACAGGGCCTAAGGATATTTTTTCACACGATTCCAACCCTTGGTTCATCAAAAGTTTGTGGCTTTATATCCCTTACATCAGATATCCATATCCTAGAATACTGGATCAAATTTACTTAAAATAGAAAGTTAACAACTAACACAAGAAAATAGGAAAGGGTCCTATAAAATAGGTCAACTCCTTATCTTTGATGGTATTCATATCCTTATAATCTTAGACAGTTGCAGGAAACCTTCCAAGGCTGATGGATAAGGCGAAAATTGCTACCTTTAGCAAAAGAAAGTTTTTTCCCAAAAATAGAAAACCAGTTTTATCTTCTCCTTCTTGCTAGCACCTTGAAATCTAGAACAAAAACCTAAAACTGATGCCCTTAATTATTATCCATCATTACAAACCATCTTTGAGGCATCTGGATGAGAAAATCTTAGATCTGTGCAAAAATAGTGCCTCTCTACCCTGTATGTGCTTTCGGTGGCTAAAAGAGGAAAAATACGAGCCTGTTAGTCACCAAAAGCTTTGCTTTCAGTGGCTAATGAACAGTTGAAATGTTTGCCTAAGCCATCGAAATTCCTGTCTTAGTGAAAAATTAACAAAATTGCAAAATACCTTTTATCTTAGCTTTAAAACACTTTAGGGATGATCTTTTGAAGCCTCTGCATCTTGAGTAGGTTCTGGAATGGTTGTAGAATTTTTGGCTCCCTCTGGATCATTCAAATGGATGGCTGCATTTGCTAGGTTTTCAAGATCAACAGGTGCTTGAGGCTGAGGTCTTGAAGGCATGGCTTAAAACTTCAATAACCTGCCCTTTTTCTTCAAATGCATAGCCACTCTCCATAGATTGTTATAGTCCTTTACAATCTTCTTCTTCCTTTTCTTTTCCTTTACACTTTCATGTGCAAATATTTCTAGGGCTGCAATGGTTTTTGCGAAATTCTTTGATAGAGTTTTGTATCTGGCCTTTAACACTCTCTCTAGCACTTCGTGTTGTGATATTCTCTCTTTGAGTTTCTTAATCTTTTTTGATGTGTTCTTCTTTCTTTTGCTACTATATGTTTCACTCTTTTCAGGATTTGTGAACATTTCAATCTCTGGTGCTTGCTCCATGGAAAATTCAATATTTTCATCAACAAGGACTTCCTCTTTTTCTGGTTCTTCATCTGAATCTGAATATGGAAAATTTAGAAAGTTTGTTTTCTTTGGTGCAGCCTACTCTGTGTATTCATCGAAATCCAACTTCTTCTTTTCTTTCTTAGGCTTGGAAGATGAAGTATCTTTCTCATATGCCACTGGAGAGATATCTCTACTCTTCCTTTTCCCACTCCTGGGAGTAGAGGACTTCTTTGAAGAAGATCTCTTTTTATCCTCTGGTTGTAAATCTATCTGAAACTCATTCCAAAATAAGAAGTGGCCCCAATCCTTGTTCCTTCTCATAAATAGCTCACAAATCAAGAGCTTAATCAAACCATGATGGGATAATCTTCCTGCAACCTTGCTTGGTTTATCCTTGACCTGATGAGCCATCTTAGTCAAGATTTTGTGGAGGTAATAAGGCAGGTTCAAGGGGCTCCTTCCAGTAAAGTGATTCATCAATTTGAAATGATAAATCATGACCCTATTATATCTACCCTCACAGGTTATGTAAACAAGAATTGACTTCAGCAGGTGCTTCCATTTCTCCTCCAAAAAAGACATAGGAATGTCTTTCTTCCATATCAAACACTTGTGCTCTAGTTTCAAATAAGACCTAAATTCAACCTCCATTGTAAAAATGATATTGAACTAGTTTTCTCCAGTCCTTAGCAGTTTTGTCACCTCTGTTATGATAGTTTCATCCACCATGAACTCATCTTTTCCAATGACTGTCTTTCTGTCATCAAATGTGAGAGCAAAGGCTTTTGATACCTGTTGATGTGATCCCTATAGTTTCTCACAAAATCTATAGCATCCCACGTCCTTGAAGCATTAACACTCCTCAGGGTGTGAATCAAGATAGCCGATATCATCTAGCTCTTTCATGAGAGCTGGTCCTCCTCTCTTCATTTGCTATAATGCTTCTGTACCTGCAAATTGAAAGTTTTGGGCTTGGGAGGAGATAGACACAGTGCAGAATCAAGGAGGTTTGTGCTCAACTATGACAAAGGTGAGAAATGGGGAAATGTAATTAAGGCGAGCCATGATTTTGAGGGATGTGAGAGGGTAATTAGGATTTGAAATGATAATGAATATTCGATAAACCTTGAAGGATAGGAAGTACAAAGACCACATGATTTCGTGAAGCTTAGAGTTGAAACGATCAAGGCAGGATACATCAAGATCAGATCCTAATTCCTAGGACAAGTGTAAGATCTAGAGGGTTTAGGGTTAGATAGATCAAATCATAATCATAATAACTCATAAAACACCTCTTACCAAGTCATACTCGATATCTCCTCTGTCTTTTCAATGACTAACTACAATCATAAAACTTCACTAAGACGAGTTGACTGTTTCAAATCTCCCTGCAATTTTGGTGGCTAGGAGAGACCCGCGTTTCACGTTTAAGATGCTGAAAGCTAGGGCTTTCGGTGGCTTAGAATCCCTTTTGAAAAGGCACTTAGCCACTGAAACCTGTATTTTTATTTTTTTGAAATAAAAACTAGATCAAATGTTTTTCAAAGTTTATTACAAGCGTAAAACTCTTTTAAATGAGCCTGCAAAATTTATAAATGTTCTTTATAATAACAACTTAACACCTAATCAAATGAAATTGACTAATTTATTTGAGGAGGTAATAGGCCAACAAACCTGGAATTTCATCACGAATCCCACAAATAAATTTTGAATCATCATATCTCCTATCGTTATAGGTCACTAACATGTTCATCGTCCATGGCTGGGGGATTATTTTTTATTTCTTCCCCTTCCTCCTAGTCAAGTATTTATATGGAGAAAGAATACTATGGTTCTTGCGGTCTCCTAAGTTGAATTTGTTGAACTTCAACGTTGTGATCTTGTCCTGCTGCACTCAAAATCCATGTATCCCCTTCGGGAGGTACACAGTAACCATGGTGTACTCAAAATCTCTCAGCACACTATCACGACTCACCGTGCCGACTAGAGGCGGGATGTAGTCGGGTAATGTGGTCACGATTAGCTTTGCATTTTCTAGTTCATCTTTGTGCTTGGTTCTCTTTTCTGTGATGACTCAGGATGGTCTGGATCCATGAGCAGTCGACGGAGAGGCTTGTACTCCTCTCATCAACGACGCTTGAATACATGCAGAAATTTATTTCTCGGCCATGAGATTGATGAGAACTTCTTCGATGATTTTCTCTGCAATGTTGAGCTCGTCTAACATACACACTTAGATTGGATGGATGGATGAGTGAGAAAAATAAAATAACTGGTGTCAATCTTACTAATCACAGCGCGGTAGCAATGAGTTCTCTCTGATACAATTTGCAAAAGTGTTCTCGATACAACAGTTGATGGAATAAGTAGGCAACAACGTAACGGATCTTTCCAATGGACAAGAGACCTTCATTAATTCAGTTATGTCCGTTACAGTGCGGTCCCAACAGTCTGATGGCGGGCTTGCTTACCATAAATTTTGTTCTACCTGTTCAGGGTATCGATCTAATGGTTATACTGTTCCCAATGGCTATATTGCTTTGCCATGGCGAAGTTCAAGTTTTGTAAATTTTCCCGGTGAAGTTCAAGTTTTGTAAATTTTCCTTCTGTGAATTTCCCTCAGAACCTTTTGTAGCTTTTTGATCTTTGATCTCTTCTTACCTAGTTTTCTAGCCTTCTTTCCAGTGAGCTTCTTCTCGGTATTCCTCTTTCCATTCTGATTCTTATCTCCTCTTGTCATAGTAACTTCACATTGTTGAGATTATTTCCTAGGATTCAAGGGCAATACTTCTTTATCTGGTGTAGGTGCTTCAGTCTTCTGTGAGTCTTCTTGTGTTATTTCAAGTTTGACATCCAAGTCTCTGGTTTTAAATACCTTCGATCTGTTCTCCTATTCTACAATCAAGTGTGTGATCCTCCTAGTCATGAAATCTTTTAATTCTTGTTTTTTCTGCTCTAAGACTTCTTCTCCTTTCCTTCTGGCATGATCCCCTTTAATCCAAGGTTTTCCTAGTAATATAGAAAATGGGGCGTTGTCCTAAATAAATTTAACAACCTAAAAATATTCTTCTGTCGAAGTTCCATGAGCACTCATAGATATCTAGGTAAGTCTTCCACATAGGGTTATCATCTTTCCTCTAAATAATCCTATTCCTCCTAATGAAGGAATCATAACAGGCTTTCCTAAAATTTCCCAGGTTCTTTCTGTCATTATATTCACCTGCGTTTCCTCATCTAGAATACAGTCAATGTCGAAGTCTCCTATTCTTACTTCTCTTTTCTCTTTCTCTTTTAATATCTCTGATAGATTAGTATCTTTGTGGTCATTCAGGGTTTCTTTCATTTGCAGCAATACAGTCTCTGATTCTTTCGGGTTTTCTGTCATGGCCATAGTTGTTTTACCTTTCTCATGGTCTTCTTGTCTTATATTCATTTTTTCAAGCTTAGCTATCATTCTAGGGAAATCTAAAACTTCATGTTCCATAGCTTTACAACAAATACAACTAGATCTTCTACCAGTACATTCCTTAGCTAGATGTCCCAGTCTTTTGCAACTATAACAAAGGGTTAATCCTCGTTTTATTTTAAATGATACCCATCCTTTCCTATACTACGCACTAGGATCATAGTAGCTAACCTGGAAAAAAAGTCTTTCTAAGATCCTGCATGCATTTATTAGTCCAAACATTATTTCTATGCATAGGAATAACATATCTTTCACTATTCTTATCAGTTCTACTTATATCAAATCTTCTTTCTTCTCGCTACACCCTAGTTTTCAAGCTAGGACAAAATTTATGAAACATACCTAGTGTTAGCGATCAAATAATTCATTCTGAAATTTGTTTTGATATCATATCATAAGATGATAATAAGGTAAAGATTTATTTATAAATCTTTAAGTTTTAAAGTATATAAGATTGGCCTTAAATCTTATTACCCAATGAAAAAATGATGTGGCATCTCAAAATACACCAAGAAGCAAATTTTATCTTTCACCGACTAAATGACTTTTTCATAGTGTAGTAATCCGATGAAAGTCTCCCTTTTCACCGGCTAAATGATTGTTTTCACAGTGTAGTGAGCTAGTGAAAGTGCGGGTTTTTCAGCTGATAAACTGCCTTGGGAAAAATCACTTTTCTGAGTCGTGGAGAGTCATTTTTACACGCTCAAATAGTTTATTGACAACTAGACATCCTAATATTTCCAATGGTGCTTTCAGATCTTCATTTAGAGCTCAAGAAGGTAGTCAAAAGTTCCCCACAAGATGCNCTTGGTTGAGTTTATTAAGGAGAATATGATGATGACTAATCATATATATTATCAAATATCATCCATGAGTGCAGGTGGCACTTCATTTTATCAATAGAAATATTATAGAGATCAAATCCTAAAATGTAGGAATATGACTAGATTTGGAAATCTCGATTTTCCTGTTTTAGTCACCTTCTTGGGAGACAGATTATGATCATCTAGAAGAGTATTTTTCAAAACCAAATGAGGCATTTCATAATCATGGGAGTCTCTTCAATAAACTCTATCCATTTTCCAATATCTATTGTGATTTGTGAAATATAGGTCAATCTTTGAGCACCATATTTCCAGTAATTAAATACTTTGTTTTCCCTGTTTTAGTCACTGTCTTTAAGGACAAATTCTGATGAGTTGGAATACTATTTTTATAAATGGAAGGAGGTTTTTCATAATCTCGGACTGATATTCAATAAACTCTATCATTTTTCCAAGATATATTGTGATTTAGAGGATATAGGTGAATCTTGGAGCAGCATTTTTCCAAAAATTTCTATCTTTTCCAGCCACCTCACAATTTTGAATTTGAGATAAGAAAAGAGGATATCAGATCCATATTTTGAGGATCTTGAAAATAATTTGCAAAGATTATTTAAGCTCATATATGTAAGAGTCAAGGGGGTTCGATTTTGGATACAGAATATACTATATTGTAAACAGACTGTTCCATATGATAATACAAATCACAATTTTCTCTCTCTATTGATGTCATATTCTCATCTTTCCTTCTGTACTCTTATTCAAGTTGTTTTAGCTGCAAAATGACTATCATCTCATTGGTTAGATCATAACTTGATTAATAGTTTCTTATCATTGTTTATTAAACCCTACATTTGTATTTGGTTTATAAGCATTGTTTTCTCACCTACTTAAAAGCTATCATCTGACTATTGATCCTTGAGAGCACTAGTTCATTTGATTCTCATTTTGACTGTCTGAACAACATATTGTAATTGAGTTATCCCATTGATCCACACATACAAAAACACAAAAAACAATTTTACTTTAAGTTACCAAACATCTTTGATCCACAACCTCAAAAAGTTTCTTGGAGTGATAACAAATTGCCGTCATTGCCAGGGAGAGGAGATTGAAGCTCAGCTTCCTTGGGACATGACAAGATCTAGATTTGATGATAGACAATGTCTAGACACGAATTAGTTGTAATCATCTATCTGGAAACTCCACAAAAGAATATTCAGTGGTGATTCTTTTGTTCAAAAATCTGATGGCGACTCCACTGGTATGAAATGAACAAGAGGTATGCATTTTGCAATTTCTCAAGTATTTCTAGTTACCCTCATCTTGTACCTAGTAGAGATGAATGGGAACACAGCCTTCCTAGATTTCGAGGAGAAGAATGGGAAGTGCCAGCTTAACACTTGTTGTATTTTCATGACTTTATTCATCGTCTTGAAATTGTACGTGAGGATTTTCAAATTAATCTTTTCAGGTATTCATTAGAGGGGATTGCTCTTGACTGGTGTCAGTCTCTTCCAAGTGCAAGTGTAAGCTCTTTGGCATATTTTCATGCTGCTTTTCATGTGTTTTGTAAATACCAATTTTCAAATGACCTTCTCTATCCCGAGCATTGTCATGAATTTAATCTTTTGAATAAAGAATTAGACACTCATGAAGATTATGTTGTTGTAGAGGATACTCTTCATTATGATTGAGAGATTAGTGATCCACACTATGATAACCTTAGTGATGCTTTTGACATTATACCAAATGCATCTACTATCTTAGGTTTTCATGAAGATTAGATTTTTCCTTCTGAAAACTTTGAAGATGTTGAGTAGATTAACATATCAGTAGGAGACAGTTTCAGATATGCAAGAAATACTAAGGGCATCCCTCAGCTTTCAATTTTGTAGACAAAGGGGAATTGCAGCAGACATGAAGAGGAATATGATGAGAAGAAGGGTCCATATCAGCAGTCCATCCTATATGTTTCTCCAACAGATCTTGAGCAACCTACTTTCAATAGTGAGATCAGTAAAGGTAGCCTGAAACAACATTTCAATTTTCAATTGAAACAACAGCAAGGAGAGGTATTTCATTGTCACTTTGATGACCCTATTGCTGACTATTTAGATTCTATAAGCAGCATAAAAGTCAAGATATTTTTGTCAGATGATGGTTGGTTCTGCCATATTTTCAAACAATATTTCTGCATGCTATGGTTTCCTTTCTTTTTCGGATTCAGATCAAGGAGGTTACCAGTAAATCAATTTCTTTCTTGGATGCATTGGAGATTCAGGTTTACTTGATCAGTTTGCCCCTACTGATTAGAAGTAGGAGTAGGTGTGAGAATAATCTCCTCATACGAGCAGCTAGATCATGTTCAGTTGTTGATTTCTGAAATAAGCAAGCAGGCTACAACAAACTACATACAGTTTTCAGTTTAGCAGAGGATTAGGTGAAAAAAAGCCAGATGTTATCTCCAAAAACGAACCAGTCAGTTTGTTTCATTTTTAGTGATGGCATGATCATAAATAGAATTCCATACAATTTTTTTTATAAATTCAAGTATCAAAGTATATGATATATTTTGTTATTTCTTATAATAAATCGATTGTCAAAAGATATTTTCAAAAAATCAAGAAAAAGATTTTCAACAGCTAACATCTGATTTGAAGTTGAATTTAGTTGGTGAAAGCCTCAAATTTTAATGGCTAAAGTGTACTCCCAGCAACAAGCGAGTCGGTAAAAGTGTTAACACGGTTTTTTTCTCCAGTGCCTTAAGAACCCGAAAAGACATATTGTACACATGTCATGTAATCATGATGGCAATTTAAATAGAGGCACATGAACGGTTACATGTTTTCACCATGTATTAGTGGAATATGATGATGGATTTGGTCATATATTCCGTGTGGCAGACGGAGGATAGTTTTAAGAGTGGTGAATGATCTGATCATTATTACATCCAGACACAGGATCATTTTCACCAGCACCAACACCTTCTCCATTTAGAAAAGTTGTTTGTGTTAACCATGTATAGATCAACCTGTGATTATTGCATGATGGGAAGAAAGTGAGGAGGACCACTTCTGCAAAAGGAATTAGACGACAACTTTTTTTCAGATGAGTCATTATTTGATAATAGTTGTGAGAAATATGAATTGCATTCTAAAGTTGAAGATCTAAATAGAGAAGAATCTTTTCCTCACAATCTACATCAGTTTTCAAATGATCTTCGCTTTGATGTGCTTCCTCATAAACATGAATTAGAAAAGAGTAATGAAGATATGAAAGATTTCCTATTACCTCTATTTCTGATTTTAATGAATCTAAAGAATTGGTTTCGTTAGCTACACATCGAGATGATTAGCTTTCCGTTGATCCAATGTTCATTGAAATAAGTGAGATTAGCCCACATTTTTCTGATTTGCAGACAAGAAGATTGCAGCAGATACAGAGAGAAAGATCATGAGATGAAAAGTCTAGATCAACAATTCATCATGATTTCTTCTCAAATAGAGATTAAGCAGTCTGTATTTAGCATTGAGATCTCTGAGGAAAACGAGCAATTTGAATATTTTCAGTTGATTGATTTAATGAATAAACAAGCAGGTTACAAGTTTGCTACAGGTTTTTAGATGATAAATCGTAAAGGCTAAATGACTCCATGCCCAATACTAAAGGCACAAGGTCTGCCAGGTTCTTGGAAACCTCGCAGGGAGGTCTCCATCCCAGTTGGAGCCAGATGTTAGTGATCAAATAATTCATTCTGAAATTTGTTTTGATATCATATCATAAGATGATAATAAGGTAAAGATTTATTTATAAATCTTTAAGTTTTAAAGTATATAAGATTCGTTTTAAATCTTATTACCCAATGAAAAAATGATGTGGCATATCAAAATATACCAAGAAGCAAATTTTATCTTTCACCAGCTAAATGAATTTTTCACGGAGTAGTAAGCTGGTGAAATTCTCCCTTTCATCTGCTAAATCACTGTTTTCACAGTGTAGTGAGTTGGTGAAAGTGCAGGTTTTTCAGCTGATAAACTGCCTTGGGAAAAATCAATTTGTTGAGCCATGGAGAGTCTGTTGTACATTCTCAAATAGTTGATTGACAATGGTACTTTCAGATCTTCATTTAGATCTCGGGAAGGCAGTCAAAAGTTCCCCACAAGATGAGGCATCATTTTCAGAAATTTTCCAAAATGTATTATTTTGGTCAAAAGGTCAAATTCGACTTGGTTGAGTTTATTAAGGAGAAGATGATGATGAATAATCATATATATTATCAAATATCATCCATGAGTGCAGGTGGAACCTCATTTGATCAATATAAATATTCTAGAGATCAAATCCTAAAATGTAGGAATATGACTAGATTTGGAAATCTAGATTTTCCTGTTTTAGTCACCTTCTTGGGAGACAGATTCTGGTCATCTAGAAGAGTATTTTTCAAAACCAAAGGTGGTATTTCATAATAATGGGAGGCTATTCAATAAAATCTCTCATTTTTCCAAGATCTATTGTGATTTGTGAAATATAGGTCAATCTTTGAGCACCATATTTCCAGAAATTAAATACTATGTTTTTCCTGTTTTAGTCACTATCTTTAAGGACAGATTCTGATGAGTTGGAATACTATTTTTATAAACGGAAGGAGGTTTTTCATAAGAACGGATGGATATTCAATAATGTCTCTCCGTTTCCCAAGATATATTGCAATTTGGAGGATATAGGTGAATCTTGGAGCAGCATTTTTCTGGAAATTTCTATCTTTTCCAACCACCTCACAATTTCGAATTTGAGATACGAAAAGAGGATATCAGATCCATCTTTTGAGGATCTTGAAAATAATTTTTAAAGATTATTTAAGCTCATATATGTAAGAGGCAAGGGGGTTTGATTTTGGATACAGAATGTACTATATTGTAAACAGACTTTTCCATATGATAATACAAATCACAGTTTTCTCTCTCTATTGATGTCAGATTCTCATCTTTCCTTCTATACTCTTATTCAAGTTGTTTTAGCTGCAAAATGACTGTCATATCATTGGTTAGCACATAAATTGATTAATAGTTTCTTATCATTTTTTATTAAACCCTACATTTGTATTTGGTTTATAAGCGTTGTTTTCTCACCCACTTAAAAGCTATCATCTGATTAGTGATCCTTGAGAGCACTAGTTCATTTGATTCTCATTTTGATTGTATGAATACCATATTGTAATTGAGTTATCCCATTGATCCACACATACAAAAACAAAAAACAATTTTACTTTAAGTTACCAAGCATCTTTGATCCACAACCTCAAAGAGTTTCTTGGAGTGATATCAAATTGACACCGTTGCTGGGGAGAGGATATTGAAGCTCAGCTTCCTTGGGACACGACAAGATCCAGATTTGATGATAGACAATGTCTAGACATGAATCGATTGTAATCATGTATCTGGCGAATCCATGAACGAAGATTCAGTGGCGACTCTATTGTTCAGAAATTGGATGGAAACTCCACTGGTATGAAATGAACAAGAGGTATACATTTTGCAATTTCTCAAGTATTTTCGGTTACCCTCATCCTGTACCTAGTAGAGATGAATGGGAACACAGCCTTCCCAGATTTCGAGGAGAAGAATGGGAAGTTTCAGCTGAACACTTGCTGGATTTTCATGACTTTATTCATCATCTTGAAATTGTACATGAGGATGTTCAAATTATGCTTTTCAGGTATTCATTAGAGGGGATTTCTCTTGACTGGTGTCAGCCTCTTCCAAGTGCAAGTGTAAGCTCTTTGGCAGATTTTCATGTTGCTTTTCATGTGTATTTCTCAGTGATCTTGTTCTTATGTTTCTCTTATCTATTGAAATGCAAAGAACTATAATAATGGCATAAACATTAACATGGTATCAGAGCCACCCTGAAGGAATCATATTTCACAAGAAGAAAAACGTCATTGTTACCGTACCCAAAAATTAGGGTTTTTCAAAAGTGAATCTTTTCGGCTCCGAGACTACCTAGAAAGTTGCGCCCTCCCCCAAGGATCATTTTGGTACTTAGAGAGCACCTTTTCAGTGGTTGGATCTCCTATAAAGTGAAACCCTAGTTTCACAAAGTACCAGAAAACCAGAAAACTAGAGTACCAGAAGTACCAAAAGTACCAGAGTACCAGAAGTACCAGAAAACCAGAAGCACCAGTCTAGAAATCCACAAATCAAGTTTGAGGGGGTAAAACTTGGATTTTTGAAATTCCGACTTCACCAGCATACTCGCCTCAACCCAGCACATCTACTCCTTGGATCAGAATTTCAAAATTTGAAGTTTGAAAAATTAGGGTTTCTTCATAAAACCCTAAGTTGTAGTTGCAGTTTCAGAACCAGTTGCAGTTGCAGTTGCAGCATCAGTTGTAGTTGCAGTCATAAGACTAGTTGCAATCACCATTGAAGTTTTCTTAAGAGTTGGTAATGACTACTACTGCTACCAAATGGAGCCATTCCCTGCAAATGTCATCAAAGGTATGTACTCGCATATGTTTAATGGTTAAACCCTAAAGAGTATTTGCAGAAGAAGGGATCTCTTGTCATAGATCTAGAAGGATCTCAAGATCCAACACATTCAGAGGAATGATGCAACCCAGGTGTGATTATTCTGATATGCATCTATTTGTCATGACATTATTAGTGTTGCATGTTGAATCTATGATCAAATTATTAGAAGGATTAAAAGTTGATCATAGAGCTTATCCTATAACCTAACCTTTTTTCAAGATAGTGTATTGTCTCAGTACATAAGACAGTTTGAAGAAATCACTCGTCACTTGAGTGAAGAAGACCTAGAAGAAAAGAAAGCACTCATTCTTGAAGACAAGGCTCCAGGTTTGATTAAATCAAGTTGATAAGATTCAAAGGTACACATGGAAAATTGATGAGTATAGTTGAGATAGCAGTTGTCGTATAGTATTATACTTGATAGCATGTGATCATATAGAGGTATATGCTTTGCCTGATACAACTAACATCTCCTCTAGGAGAAACCTCGTGTGTTAATTCCAGGTTGCCATGGAAGAACACTTGGTCACAACACTATGAGAGTGTTGATCTCATTTCATATTGTATTCCTTACCTTTAATCTTTGCTTCAGATAAATTATAAGTGATAGCTCTAAAGGAGCTACTGTGATGATTGTTCATTCTATTGCCT
>JASDQU011179458.1:1788-20971 GCA_032191745.1 Picea mariana | reverse complement strand
GAGAAAAGTTAGAGGAGGTACCCGAAGAAGCAAGTAGAGGCAGACCAGCTGTGGTAGGGCTTTGAGTAGTTTGTCTTGTAAAAGAGGCAAGTTTTGAGCTGCAGTCTCTGTGCTCCAAAATCGGGTCTTCCGGTAGAAAATCTATTTGACAACCTTGTTCCTTTTGAGAGTCGGCTAAGGAAGGTGTAACATGAGCTACGTTTTGTGTATTCCCTTTGCCCAAACTGTATACTAATCCTCTGATTCTGACTTGAAGCTTACATCTTTTTTTCAGATGTCCATATTGATGGCATCTCCTGCACCTGAAAGGGATATTTTCATAATCCAATTTCTAATTGTAGGTGTAACCTCCCCAACTGAGATCAAATTCTTCTCCAAGACCTTCCCTGATATTTAAATTGACCAAAATTCTTGCCACTTTCCTTTGTTTTTTTTTTTCAAAGGTCATATCCGCATCCAAGAAGTCGCCTAAGAATTTTCAGATAGACTTAAAGTGTTCAAAGGTCCAGAGATGAAAGGGAAGCGCAGGAAGTGTTACCCAAACTGAAATTTTGTCCAAGCGTTCTATACTAGAGTCAAAGAGTGGGCTCTAGGGTTTGAGCATGAGAGGAGAGTTTTTTATTCTCTAAGGAATGCCTAGTGCCCACTTGGAATGCTCTGAAGCTTGGAAGGTAAAATCATACCAGCTCTTGTTCAACTCAACAAGCTCCGGAAGATAACCAAGGTGATCCTTCCAAACATTATGCATCCATTTGATAATAGTTTTGACTGCAAAGGTTCTGCCACTGACTCATCCTACCAAAGTTTTATTTTCCATGTGGGTTACTTGGCTAATCTCAACTTCTTCTCTGAGTGCCAGGTTCCCAATCCTTCCTTTAGATTTTAGGTTTTTCCTTTTTAACCTGGTTCCTTATGCCTTTGTTCGAGGTCCACCAACAACCGTCCTACCACCAAAGAAAAGGGGGGGCTCTAGAGAGTGTTCTTTGGAGAAGGGAGGACAACCACATCCTCTATGTTCCTCAGCCTCTAACAAGGTCGAGATAAAACCCTTGTTGGTAGGAAAAGTAGAAGAGAACCCATGGCCTTGTTTTGTTAGGAAATCTGGAAGACTCGAGAAACCTTTGGAACCATTAGCGTGGCTAAGACCAGTGCGAGGAAACGTGGGTAGAGAGAGTATGAGACCCCCTTCAACTTGGTTGAACCAATCTAGATCTGAGGCCTCGTGCGGGAAAAGAGAGAGTAAAGATCTACCTGTAGTGTTTTTCAGTCACGTAAGCCATGGTTCAGTAAAGTCTCTGAAAAGGATACCATCGATCAGAGGAGTCTAGGAAGAAAACCCCGGTTCAATCAAAGGAGAAAAATGAGGAAGGAGAGGAACTTCCTCCACGCCTGCCAGCTATGTAGTAAGACCTCCACCTGTCAGTTCCTCACTTATCATGACATCCAGCAAGGCCAGCTCTAGGTTGGCGCCATAAAACATCGCGGTCTGTGGGAAGGAGGATTCCACTGTGAGAGAGATGATGAGAAACTGTCAGAAAAAGATTGTGAAGGGAAAGAAAACTAGCAAAAAAACAATCAAGGAGTTGGAAAAGGATAAAGCCTAACCGCAGGTCAGGGAGGGAAAAAACTCGTAAACCGTAGGTTCGTATGGTTTTTCTGCGTCATAATTTCCCTAACTGGTAGTTACATAGGAATCATTGTAGGCTATTTTAGAGAAAGAATTGTATTTTTCTTTGAATTCCACTCTATTAATGGTACACCCTATCCATAGGATAGTTTTCATATACAACAACTAGGAGTGAAAAAACTTAAAATACCATGCTCGAGCTAATTGGGCATTATTACAAAATTAGAACAATTATTTTAGGGTTTCTTTATTGCCACATAACATGAATTCAAGATGAGAAATGCCTGTGTATTTCAAGTACTACCCTATGGGTAGTTGTTGATGTCATTTCCCTAGCTAGAAAAAAATTCAATAGTGAGAGGTAATCCTTGTGAGGAATATGAAGCACTCTCCTTCATTTTTAAAGAGTTATTCCTCCTAAGTCTTTAAATATTAAGAATTAAATTTCAGACTTGACATCAATGATTGTTGATAGGTTTGGAAGGTTGTAACATGTAAACTTTAATGAAACCCTCCAATACCATTTATCAATATTATTTAAGAAAACACTTCAAGTGAAATACACACACATAGACACATAGCTCAATGGGTTAACCCTTTCAATTCAAATAGATTGTTTCAAGGTGGTGTTCACCATGAGACATTTAGTTATCTAGTTCATCCAAGATTCAATTTTAGATGACTCCAATGGGTTACCGACTAATATTGTGGCTAGCTTTTGAGCTGCCTTCCATCCAAATATTTTGGAGAAGAGCAAGGGATCCCACAATATTTTCCTTATATATATATATATATATATATATATATATATATATATAAGGAAAATATCTAAAATTTTACAAGCGAAAGCATTCAACTAAAATTCCATGCCTCCCAAGAAACATTGTAAGTGGAAAAAAATAATAATACTAATATCATAGAATGTGGTCACTTAAAATGTCTAATAAATCTCTCTACTTAAAAGTAATACAAGAAAAATATGATTGACATAAATAAACAACTACAGATTTTAAGAGTGCTCACCTTTTAAAGGTGGTATATGGATCACTTGGACCATATACCAATATAGATCCAAATGAAGAAAATAATATTAGACCCAATGAGAGAACTAGGGATCTAGTTGAATAATCAATGAACATAGTATTTGCAGCAAACTATATTTAAAAAATAAGTAAAGGGGAGTGAGAAACAAAACTTGGGGGTAGGGAATTATTGAAGAATCCATTTCACTATCATATAGATCTATTTTATTCTTGAAAACATATGGTTGTGGAAATATAGGGTTCTCCCAACAGCTCCAATGAGATGCTAAAATTAGATATCCTTAAGTGGGTTCAACCATATGCTTATCATTTTGATCAATTCCTTGAATTTCATTCCTAAACTATAAGTTACATCATAATAAATCATATTCATGAGATTATTCACATCAATATATTTCCAATGAGCATTTGTTTTCCCAATTTGGTCATTTGTAGCCTAAGTATTGGCCTCTAGAAATTAGAACTACAACCATTATTAGATCTATTCCATTTAACTTTGACAATTAGATTTGGTGCTAATTTGGAATCCCAAATGCATTACTTGGAGAACCTCTTTACCATATATACATATAAGGAAATTTCATTTATAATGTGTGTTGTGTACTAAGGCTTCCACGAGCTTCCTTCCTCATACATACTATGAGTAAATGTTGGGCTCTATTTCATGCATTATGTGCCACCTCATCACTTAGTCACATGCTAAGTGTCACCATATGTCACTTTTCCATTGATCTGTGTCCAATTGTTTGGTCTACCTATGGAATAAAGGAAGTCTTTGGTGTAGGGTGGGGGATTGTAAAAAGGGTGGGAAAATCTCTACATCTCACATCCACATTGGGAAGCAAGGGAACACAAAGTGGGAAATAACTTGACATGGGGTGGAGGGTCCCCCTCCTTCCTTATGCATCCTGCATTGCTTAAAGCATGCATAAATCAAGGAAATATTTAAGGATCCACACTTTTCTTAAAGTGTATAAATATTAAAATTTCTAATATTTTTTATAGTTTCTAGAATTTTTTTGGCTATTTTTAGAGTAAAATAATTTTATGTTATAATATTTGAGCGAATAGAATGGAAATTGGTGAATCGTTTTTTGGAAAAAAAACATGGTAAATTAGTCCACGGGTGAAATTTAGCCCTGGAAATTTTCCATGGAATAAATGCAGGGGTGGGGAGTCGGGTTATGATGGAGGATGGAAAGACTTCCTCTGACCCTCAACATTATGAATTACTTAAAGAATGCAAGAATGGGGTTGGGTGGGGGAGAGGATAGATTAAGGAAGACACACTTCAATACAAAGGGGGCAGGATGAGTTTTCCATGCCTCAGAGTCTGGCCCAATGCAAAGTTTGGAGGTTTTTCTCTTCGCATCTCAATGCTATTGGGCTATGTTAAATTCTCAATTAGTGTCATAAATCAATTATGTAATTCTTACGTATATTATATGTGCATGTGTGTGGTGAAATTGGTCAAATTAAAATTTTAAGTGAAGCAAATATCAAAATGCAAATTGAAAGTAGTGGTAATAGAAAATAACCTTGATTTTTTCTTTTGGTTCACCTAGATCACAAAATAGCACAACATGGAGAGCATACACATAAATTAGGATATGTGTGCCCTCACCAACAATACTTGAAACAAATGAATAAATTACACTAGAATAATTTACAATAATGAATATCCATGAAGCAATCAAAATGAAGCCAATGCATAATCAAAACATGGATTAATAAAATAAGACTAGTTAATTATGCATATAAAGGTGGATAAGAATAGTGGGAAAATATATAAAACCTAGAAGTGAACTTTAAGGAAAACAATGGTTATAAATAGATGCAACAACTTAAATTTAATCTATATTGCATGGATTGAGAAAAGAGTGCAGCTTGCATGAGCGTGTAAGCATGTAAGTTGTGCAGGTTTATGAATTGTGTGATTGCCAAAACTATGGCTTGAGAATTGTGTTGGATCTAATGGGGGGTTTCAAACCAAGGGTTTTATAGGATTCACCATCAAAACCCCATATGCGTTGACACATTCAATCTTCAAGAATTGAAGAAGGCCTCACCCAAGATGCTGTGAGAATCACAAAGACCATCAGTCTTGTGCAGGGTGTGAAGGAACAAAACATATAGGAAACCTTTATCTAACATTCATTCCTTCATTCTGTTAATCTTGAGATTTTTTGTGGCTCAACAAATAATGTCAGAGCATCTCAGAGTAAATAATATTTGACTTTATAAATCCTTTTGACCTTAAATATCAACGAAAACTCCAATAAATCAAAGACAGGAAAAGAAAGGCATGATTTGATTAACTAAATCCTTTTAAAATCATAAGTAGAGATGGTAGAATAAGGATAAACAAAATTGAAAAGAGAATTGGGTATCCAAGGATGATAAGTATGATTTTCCCTTCAACAGAAGAAGAAAAACACAAAATTCATTTGATATTGTGTTTTAATATGAGCAATTCCAAATCAAAATACATGTCTTGTTTTGCTGTTTTTAAGTTTCTGTGGTGAGGAGTTTCACATATGTTTTTCGGAAAATCCACAGTTGGTATCATTTCGTCGTCGACGTTTCGAATCCGAATTCACAGTAAAATAGAGGAAATTCCATACCATGATTGATGCTTTAAAGTTATTGCAACAGAAGTAATACTGAATTGCAATACTTACAACATAAATGAATTAAACTAAAGTTGTAGCATGAGTGGACAACATATGAAACGAATCACAGGAAAGAACATGAATTAGTAAACTAGATCTCAGAATCTCTCTTATTTTTGTGAAAAATATTTTTATTGTAAAAGTCTCCACTTACATCTCAGGCCAAAAGTCCTTTTCATTTACCATAGATATATCTTTATACCATTCTTTCTGCAACCAAAAAGTTGGTTAGAACCCAAGTTTCTAGACTCCATACAACTCACTAATACTAAAATAAAAGTGATTACATCAAAATGGGAAAAATCCCTAAAACTCAGCTAATTCTATCCAGATTCTTGAAACTAAATATTACAAAGCAATATAATTTGTACGTTTTCCCAATCTCTAGAAATTTCTTTGTTGGTCGTTTCATGACTTGTCTCCCATCTTCTTGCTTGTAGACACTTGTGTTTCTTGCTGATCCTTGGACTAAGCATGTATTTTTAATAATACAACTATGAATTTAGGAATCTACAGATATGCATTAAATTCAAAGCTATAAAATTTTCTATGGACCAAAGGTAAACTTCATTGAATTTTGAGTGTAGATTGCTTGGTATTTTGACACTGCAAACTTTGTTCCATCAAGAATTGATTTGTAACTTGCAAATTTATTTGATTCACCTGCATGATGATTTCTTTATTCTTTTCTCTATTCTTCTCCAAATTACTTGTCTTTTCCTTTACATTGACTTTTTCAATGAAAGAGTGAACATCCCAAAGTTCAATTTCATCTATTTCAACATCTACTGCTAATAAGGCATTTATACATGCATCTTTTACCTTTCTGGCAAATATTTTGCTTTCCTCCAAATTGAGTTCCCATGTTTTCAATGCCATTTCTCCTCTTAATTGTTCTAATTCTAGGAATTGAACAATGCCTTGTATAGTAACATTATGCTTCCAAGACAAAAATTCTTGAAACTTGTGTTGAGTTGATACTAACTCTTTTTCTCTATGAACAATAACTTTTAATTAATCTTTGATGATAAGATATTGATTCTGAATTATTGCCAAGCTTTTACATAAGCTTTCTTGAGCTAATTTTAGTTCATTATTAATCTCCAAATCTTGTTTCTGGAAAGAAGGAACACCTATAAGAATGTTTTTAACCTGGGTTTGCAATCGAGTAATCAATTCTTCTTTCCGAGAAAGAGTGTCATTCAATGTTTGTTGTATTTGATGACTCTCTCTCTTCAACTTTTCCTCCAATTCTTTCATTTGTTGTTGACATTTTTGTTGAACTTGAGTTACCCTGGAACTGAGTTGATTTTCAATATCTACATCTTTATTCTTTAGGATTTCTTGTAGCTGACTAATTTGGCAATCCATCTGATCAAGATCCGTATTCAAAAAATTTACCGACCATTGATTTGTTGTTGCAAAAGCCCCTAAAGTCTCTTCCATATTCTTTCCAAATTCTTGATTATTTTTCCCGTTTCCATCATATATGATCCTTTGCCTCATTGCCGTTGAACCATCTTTTTTTTCTGAATTTTTCCTTGAAAAATAGCTTTTCTTTTCTTGCTGAAGAAATTTTTTTCCACGAGGCATCTCCTCTGGTTATATAGGGGTTAAGTCATCAACATAAGCTACTTTAGAACCTTTTTCTCTAGGAATAGAAGTTATATGAGTCATTGATAAGATATGATATCCAATAGCACTATACCTCTCTCGAGCTTGAATATTGTTTATAGGAGTATTAATGCATGGAATAATTGACTGAGAAGTATTCTCAGGTACTTTTGTCTCAATAGCAGGTTTATTGTGTTGTTGAAACATCTCTGTAAATATGACCCATTGCTCTACAAAAATCCTTTCATTCCAATCCTTGGTTTTTTATTTGTCTGATGGATCATTAGTTGGATATTCCGATGGTTTTTTCTCAGTTGCATTGGTTTGGCTCTACTATTTAGGATTTGAACCCTGTGACAAGTCTTCAACTGGGTTTCCATTGTGAGTAGGATTTTTTTTCCTTTGTTATATCACCAAATGTTTCTCTAGAGTTCACTTGTTGAAGAATACCTAGAAAACAACTTCTTCAATGGATTTGAAACTTGTAAAACTCTTAACGTTCTTTCTCAGAAAGTATTTGAATTATTTCCAAAAACTAATCAGAAAGTATTTGAATTTTTGAAAATATCATCATAAGTAGAATATTCATGCAAATACTTATTTTCTACAATTTGAATACAATGATTTTCAACCACTTTAGTTGGTTCATGTATTTTAAACTCAATAGAAGACATGCTAATGTCTTCTAAATCTCGGGCTTCAACTCTAGCATGCCCAAAATCCAACATAATATAGATACCAACATGAATAGGATAAGGTGGCCATACTCTTTTATGTGCATTCTTTAACTCCTTAGTTATCCCTGTACCAGTTGTTTGATAAGCCACTTTTCTGTAGACTAATATGTCAGGTAGAAATATTGGTAATGCATGAGGGGATGTATAACAACCAAAGACCTTGATATAGGAAAAATTTTCTTCAATGTACCAATCTTCAATCTTATTTAGTTTTTTAATGATTTTGTCAGAAAGATGAGGAGGAGGATAGCCATATAACACTTCATGAATTGGAACAATGACATTATGACATATCTCATAAAAGTGTTCTTTTGTGTTTTCCTCCCATAACATGTCATGATAAATATGAATAGGATCAAAGGAATATAGAGACCAATTCCAATTCATGAGAGGGAAAGGAGTTTTGAAACATATGGAATCTAAGATATACACAAACATATAAAAGGGAGCATGTTCTTCTTTTGATTGTAGGGTTTGACAGTTTTCAATATGCTTGATCAAATTAATTGACAACAATTTTCCCCAATTGAAAGAAAAACCCTCTATGACCTCATGCATGATTGAGACCCATTCTACACTAAAATGTACAGGATCCTTCTTACCAAAAATCCTACACAACATCATGGTTGTGTACATAACAGGTGCATAACAAGAGGAAGTAGAAAATATACCATGGCTATATACCCTGAATTTGATTTTGTAGCCCCATCATTCTCTAACGATATCATGCATGTTTCTATCATATTGAGTGCATTCTTTCTCTTTAAATTCCTAAATGAATTGAGCATTATATGTATACTTTGAGTTTTTGGAGAGTTTATACATTACTTGGAAATCGTTCGGCCTGAAGGATCCAACAATAGCTCGCTGATGATTATAAATAGTCCTGGTTGATAAATCAATGTGCTCTAAATCCCATCAAAACATGTTTGTATAAGGTAACAGTCTTGGCCTTGGTGTGATTTTGTGTAGTTCTGATTGAGCGACATTCTTATAGTCATTTGGTGGCACATATTCTTAATCCCCTTCATCTTCTAACACTAGAGACTCCTCAAATTAAAAAATCATGTACACCTATTCCCACATCTTAGTATTGTCTATAAGTTTGGTAGTGGCATCTGGTAGAATGCCATAATTTGGGTTTGGCTCCTCCACCTGCGTTAGTTTCTTTCCTTTCCGTGGTGCCATGAATTATGGTTTAACAATTTTTTTCTCTGCAAACAAATATGTTATGAGTGTGAATTCAAGGGTATATGGAAATTGAAATCAAATTGAAAAAACATATAAAATCTTTGTAAATACGACATTAAATATTTCACATGCAATTGACATAGTTTAATCAATTAAAGTTGGCGCATTGATTACCTGACGACACACTATTTGCCCAAAATCTGAATTAATTACCTTTAATGACCACCATAAACCTTATTTGTCGGTTCTTTGGGCTTCAAGTTTATGATATGAGAAAGGTCAAACATCCCGAAAGTAGAGATTCTGGTATGACATCATAATTATAAGTAATAATCATAATCAAGTTTTATCAATAGAATCCCTATTTAATTCCTAATCACCGAGCTTCAGGGTGTTGGGTGTATTGAATAGAAGAAATCAAACATCCTGAGCACTGAGAACCTGATGATAATGTGGCAAAATGACGTCACATATGATAATGTGGGACTCAAAGTACAGATGAAACGTGTCACCATGAGGCACTACTGCTAGGTGGCATAGGACATGTTGACAAACATATGGTAATGGATTAAAACATGATTAGAGATTTATAAAGGTTATTTAAACCTTGATTATGAGTTAACTGCATATTAACTTAATTCTCAGATATTTGATTTTAGAATATAATAGATATGAAGAACTTAAAGTAAACCATCCCAAAGCCCGACAAGAAATTTGTGTGATAGAATGTAACAGTGACTCTCAGGATTTTAGGCTTCGGGATATTTAGAAGAACAAGAACACCAACATCCCAAAATCCAAAATGGAACCATGAATGGAACGTGTAACTTTACAGTCCCAAAATTCCATTGGCCATTGATTTGTCACAGCATAAGACGGTCGGATGAGAGAAAATACATCAAGTTTTTTGCATTAAATTTTTCCATTGGGACTCTGCAAAACCAACACTTCAAAGATTTTCTGATCAAATACTAAACACTTTAAAACAATACAATCAATATTTTCAAAACTATTATTGACTTAATTTCACCCTGAAACAAAAACATGTATAGGTAAAACATGTAAAATCCTAAAATTATATACACTACTACTGAAAATAACAATTATCTTTCATAAAGCTAAAATAGACAACTATAACAAAAAGAAACCTATAATAAAAAAACATTAAGAAATATATACAAATATTTACAACAAAGAGTCGTTCACTTGTCACTAGACAAACGAAGATTTATCGATCTAAATTATCCATTATAAGCTTCTTTACAACAGTTCCTCAGTATATTACAAGAAATATGGTGTGGAACTTGTAGTAAAGAAACCCATAAAGATTAATTAATAGGGAACATAAAAATTACAATGATATTCTGAATTTCATTTTATATAAATATAACATAAATAATTGGTATCAATCATTGCAATCAGATATGAGACCTTTCAAATAGGTCTTAAAAAGTTTAATGATATAATTCCCTGAAAATTAGATATGTGATTGGATTGACTAACAATTTTATTTACCGTGAAAGGATTTTCTAATAATGATTTCCTTTTGAAAGGACTAACATGATAATAACAATTATTAAAACCATCGTGGCAGTTCCTTTTTGGCTGCAAAGTAAAAATCTCTTGTCAAAAAGTTATTTATGACAAATGATAAATCATAATTTCATATTTTTCTATTTACAAATTCTAAAATGGTAACAACACATTCATTCACTCATAGCTAATACATGATTATGGCACAATAGAACATAAACAGACACACATTCAAACCATAACTCATCCGATGCAGAGACAAAGATTCTTCAAAATTTATTCATTCAACTAAGATCAATTCAAATACATGTTCATACACAGAGGTCATAGCCTAATCAAGACACATTAATGACCAATAACACCAAGACATGCCATGCACTTCATGTCTCTCTAATATCCACTCAATACCTTTGAATATCAAAACTGAAACAAAACTGAATTGCATAGCTCTAGCACATCTACAATTTTTCTCTACTCTCATATTCCACTCCTACACTACTATAGTTAGAAAATACCCAACCATTCCACATGCATACACCCATATATTTCACTAAGTGTGGCAATCATAACAAACTTGCCAACTCATCCTAAACCTTGACCATACCTAGTCAAGTTGTTATAAAAATAGTTACAATGATTGTTGAAGATCTTTGTGGATCTTGCTTGCATGTGATTTCTCAGAGTCTTTACGCATAGTGCAAAACGGGTTGGTGCACGTAGTAAATACTTGGTTGGTGCAAATGCTGAAATTTGTGCCACACAATGTATCTTCTTAGGCATGTGCATCATGCTAACTTTTGGCACATGTGCAACTTCTGCAAAACCTTGGGTGCCAAGATCTCAATGGAAAATATGATATTTGTATGCCCCTATTGCTACCAAAACATATTTGTCTTTTAGCCCTTCCTCTTTTGTTACCTTTGTTGTTTTCTCTACTGCCTTCATCTAAAAGAATTACCATTTCAATGAGTTAAAAATATTCGTAGTAATACAATGATTCATTGCAAAATTTGTTGAACATGGTTTAGAAAGGCTCGCTCTAATAGCATAGAAAATCAATTAAAAGGGGAAAAATGGAAGGGGAAAATGTAAACAATAGGAAGGAAACCCAAACTCATATTCTTCACAATGAATTCAATTTATTGATAATTATCTCAATGCCTCTTGTATAAAAACAACTCAATGCATTTATAAACATGAACAAGGAAAATATGATAAAAATACAAAAATGAAATTATGAATTGTCAGGATAAATGGTGTCGAGAATATTCTTATGAAAATTGATTTTGAATGAGGGGTTAATATGTAAAAGTTCATGTAAAACCATTTTTAGCTAATCTCTTTAATTTCGTTAAATGCCTTTGATATATATGGTCAAAAACATGCTCAATATGTATATGAATACCTACAACATGCAAGATGCCATTTTAATGACTAATTTTTTGAGAAATTCCATGTAATACATTCATGCTATTTTATATGTCATTTACAAGCATCCATTGTTAAAAATTATCAACTGGTGTTCATTTCCCATCCTCAGATATATGTCAAAATATATGCCGACACACTATTTTAAAATTGTGGGTTCTTAGAAAAATATAACGAACAAAGTATGTTGCTATATAGAGAAGACTATGAGCTTGGTCCCAAATAGATGCTACATCACACAAATACACAATGAAATTTTGATCAGAGCTTGAAAGGCTCATTTCTTCTTAAAATGGAGTAATGGGATTTCAATTATGAGCATAAGAACAAGATTATTTCTGGCTATAATTCCTCCACATAAGAAAACACATGTGGACCTAAAATGACCAATATGAGTTGAAACAAGATGAATATAACCGACAATGTTTTCATATTTTTAAATCAATTATGAAATAGAACCTAAGTGGCACTTCATAGTCTAGACTGTGGGTCTCAACCATTTTTTATTTGATCTGGTACCAGCAGCCAAATTCTTCAAGAATGAATACGGAAAATGAAATAATGGAACAATGAGAACAAATGGAATAAAGACAACATACCCACAGTAATTCTTTCCCCCAAAACAACATTAAACTCTTTGTAACAACAACTTCAAACATTTCTTATATATTTCATTGACATATTTGACTGAAGATAGAGGAGAATAACTCTTTTACTGGTAGGTAGCTAAATAGATCCCAACTAATCCATCTAAGAAGAAAAATTGCAATAGAAATGCTCTCTCAAAACTATTTATATGCATACCTTTGATGGCAAAAAAATTATTTTTAAACTTACTTTAATCTGAGTGGTTACACTAGCTCTGCAGTTGCACAACAAACAAGGGTCCTCTATAGCCAAAACTCAATGCAAACCATACTCTTGACAACCACCAAGAAAATGATAAAAACCTAACAAGAACCAAGTGATATGTACATGTTTGATGGTATTAATGTGCATTCTCATCACTTAAATGCATGACCAACTTGTTGATATCCCAAATGACTAAGTTTTTATTCAATCAAAGCCCATGTCTCATTTCCATATATGTGATATGTTATATTTAATTCATAAATCAAGGTTTATGAAAGGTTTAAGCTCCCAAAATTTAATGTACATATGCCATTGAATATGCCTTTTAAGGAATGAAAAATATCAAGTCAAATTTTATGCTATCCTTGCCATCTCAAATGAAAACCATCAATAAACTTACTCATATCCAATACCATGTCAAAGGCACATTAAACTTATGATGTATATACCCTATATGTTATGTTTTTAACACATTTTTCAATGTAAATCCAATAAGCATGATGTTAGTTATCAATCAAATAAATTTCTCCATATATTTGTGCCACTCCAAACTTCAAACTTGATATACTTGGTGTTGTAACACATATAATTTTCAAATACTCCAGATATTAAAGAGTTGGAATCCACCTACATTACAAAAACTAAAATACTAAAGATAAGCCTCAGACATCAGATTTCAGGGATTCGCAGATCCAACAGTCCAACATGTCGAAATCCTTAATGCCTCGACATGCAAAATAGCGAAGTAAGGTTGAGATTAATCGTGATCGTCAAAACCATTTAATAGTGATTATCGCTAATTTAATAAATCACACCTTCGTGAGTCGGGAATCACGCCTCGAGCAACCTTCGAATATCCTGATTAATTATGCGAGTAATGGTAATTAACGATAATTAATGGCTCTCACTTTTTCACATTTCAACAGTTTTGTCTTGAAGAAACAACTTATAACCTCGATACTCAAGGTCACGAATTTTCCAAACTAATCGAAATTAATTAATAAATTAAACATGATTAAAGTTAATTAATCAAATTGCATCTCATGAATTTGGGGTTCATAGCTCAAGACTAAGAGTGAAATCACCTGAGACTACAAGTTCCAAAAAAGGTTAAGAGCTAATCACAATCAATTAAAAGTTTAAGTTGGATTAATTAATATCTTAAACAACCTTTTAACTTGTAAAACTTACGGGCAGAAATTGATTGCTTCTATGATCCTCCCAAGTCACAAAATATCAAGCATTTATGGCATTTATGAGCAGGGTAGATCAGAAATAAGATCTAACTTTATCTCTAAATATTTCTATTAAAAGAATTAAACACGGTGTCAGCAAGGACCCACACAGATTTGAACGCTTAATGTGAAAGGGTTTTTGTCATTAATTGAATTTCATTTTAGTTTTCACGGAGTCTGCATAGCGAAATAACCATTGTTTTTATTTTCATCCTCTGTGACAGGAATTATAATCTTGAGATTCTATATCATGGCTCCATGGAAAGCACCCAAAGTAATTTGTGAAAGTTCAGGCCAGAGTTTAGATATTCTTTCTGATACCTCGCCTAGAAACATTGACACGGTCAAAACATGGACACATGTTTTCAACACCTTGCAATATGAGCTGGTAAACTACCCAGACAAATCGAGTGACAACGAAAAGGAAGAATTGTATATCAAATACAGGGTGGTCGGTCAATCCGAGATGCAAAAGGTAGCAACAAGGCCTCGGCTCTTACCATATTGTGATATGATTGGATGGGCATTGGATCACATAGATGTCCCGACTAGAACAATATTCAATTCCCAGAAGGTGGTTGTTGGGTCATTTTGGCCGGAACATCTACAGGCGATGTACAAGCTCTCTCACACACCAAATTTTACTTACAATGCCAAATTTTTAGAGGGTTTCAAAGAAAATGAGTGTGAGCAATTTGGAAAAATCTTATCTGACCTAATCAAGGATTGGTGCTCACGCCCTGAAAAATCCAGGGCTGATTCTCATGGTATATATGCAATCTCTTCACTATAGCCACAATTCATGTATATAACTATGATGGTTTGCAGACTTTATGGGAAAGCGAATACTGTGCATTTTTTTCTCCCATGGGTATCGCTTATACACACATTAGCAGAGGGATACTCTTTCGATTGGGCCAAAATGTTGTCAGACAAATTGGCCGAACAAGTTACTAAATATCAGACACTGAAGGCAAATGGGAAAACAACCTCCTTTTTCATGTCTTCTTACTTGATGGACACCATTTGTTTCATGACCCCTTTTCCATTAATGAATTGGAGCTGGACTCCATGTAGTGCAGAGCCCATTCACATATACCATTCAAAACTCTGGGAAGATAAAGCCAAGGACTTCATTTATGAGATTTTCAACTGGGTAGTGGTACCAATACATGTCAACATTTTCGGACACCCGCCTCTCAGGATTTCAGATAGAATTGTGGCCAATCTAAGTAGGGTGGCCGACTGGTACATTGAAGAACAATTATCTTATATTAGAGTTTTTGGTTGTTCCATGCCCCCATATGCCCTACCACTATTCTCACCAGACAAGCTAGTATGCCACAAAATGGCCAGACAAACTATGCTCGACGGGATCAGCAAAGAACTCAAAGGAGTTCAGAAAAAGGTATGGTCATCTTTTCCCATACACATTGGTACATATTATTTATTAGATTTTGGCCATGCTAAAGTGGAGGCCTCGACCGTAGAGAAAATAAAACTAGTAAACATTGAATTCAAGAAGCACGACCCTAATAAGGTTGTGGGAAACCACATGGAAAGTTGTGGTCTAAAATGATACGAGCAAGAAGACTCTCCTCATGATGAGATGTTCCAAGGATTGAAATCCTACTCAAAATTTTTAAGTTGGGTCAGAGCCCTACCGCCCGAAGGGATGGTAGAATTTTACAAGTTTTAGGAACACCGGAGGAGTGGCCTCCCTAAAGTATTATAGGGGAAACTCTCTACATCCCCAGATGTACAGAAAACAAAAGTCGGAGGTTCGACAACTATAAGTTCAGGAAAACGAGAGACTTAGTGCGACACAAAGGAAACTGAGACCCCGAGATGGGAAATCGAGATCCCAAACCCTGAAGAGGGACCTCTGGAGACAGATACACCAGGTAAACAGGTCAAAGATCAAGTAGAGCTACCTTGAAAGGAGTTAGGACACATGTCGTCACTTACATCAGATAAACCGACCACGGATGCTGCCATGAAATAAATGTTCACATAAATCGGCAGTCCCATTCCATTCATCACACCCTTATAATCTATCAGGGGGGACCCTAATATATGAGCGATATTCAAAGAATATTTAACACCTATCTCCATAGAAGAATTACCTCCTAGCGACTTCTTTTTTAGCAAGAAAAGGAAAGTCGTGGTGAAGAGAGAAACATACCAAAAAGGGGGTGCAACAACCAAAAGATACAGAATATTAACTGATGGATAAGCCTTAGAGGAGGCAGAATTTGCTGATGAGATAGCAGGAACATTGGGGGCTTATGCGACAACCAACCAATATTCAGTTCGAACCTTGAAGGAATGGTTGAAACAAAAATATATGTTGATTAAAAAATTACAGACTCAGATAGAAGTTGTAGAGACGAATGCCAGGAACGAGGCATGCAAAGATCTGGAACAGACCAAAGAGGCTGACCAACAAAAAATCGAACAAATCGAATCTAATCTTGAGTAGATGCAATAGTCATCTCAGACAATTCAAGCACAGATAAGTCAACAGGAGGAGGCAATAAAACAACTGCAATCCAAATTAAATGATACTAAAATCCAAGTCATGGATATAGCGGTATTTCAAACCCAAGCCATGGAAATACGAAGAAGGATAGAGGCATCTCAACAGAGTCTACTTGCTAAAGTAGAAATCATCCAGAGTTAGTTTCAGGTGATAGATCTAGCACTAAATAATATCACCTTAAGAGAAAGATAAGCTAAGGTGGCTTGGGGTTCTTTCCAGGAAGCTATTATAACAATAGAAAAGGAAGAAATGGTCATCACTTCTAGATTATCCATTCCATATCAAACCAAAGGTAACATCCTGTTAAAAGCATGGGAGCATAACATATCATAGAACAGAAAAATGGCTAAAGAGGTGAGAGACTCTTGTGAAGAAACATTTGGTTTACTAAATAAAAATTTGTTAGATCTTGATAAAGAAGATAGCTCTGGAACGCTGGGTAAAATCAATATAGTCAAACATCGACTATATATTAAGGAAAATGTGGAAAGATACCAAGTTGAAATGTCTCAGATAGTACAGGTTGATATTACTTAGGTAGATAGATGGTTAATAAAGTCAAATCTACAACTACTGTCAATCATTATGGAAGACAAGCAAATAGGAGAAAGATTGTCGCAGCTGGAAAAGAAGTGCTACAATTTCGAAGCTAATGACCAAACTGAATTGCCCAAGTTGATAGCCCAGTTAATAGAGAAATGTGTTAATTGTATTGAACAAGGAAAAGGGAACATTTCTGGAGGCCAACAATGTAGTTGATTGTTCTACCCTATTTCCGAGCTAGAGGGTAAAGAAATGAGAAATGTCCTGTCAGCACAAAGAATAAAAAGGATAACCAAGTGAAGCATTTCACCTTCTCATATGTAACCGAAACCTTTAGGATGATATAATTTGAAACTCTCAAAATTTTGTATAAATATACATTCTAAGAAAGTATCAAGGGCTGCTTTTTGCCGATTGTAAAAGACAAGACTCTCTTTATTGAGAATTAATACAAATGCAGGCCAAAGATTCTACATCTTGTCTATTCTGAGTTATGTGTTCTTTGTCTCTCCATATTCTAACATACTTTCATATACTTTGCTTTGATGAATGCAAATCACAATTTAGTACAACATCTACTATGGTTATATTTTCATTTAGTAATTTAATAACAAATAGATTTTCCTCTGTATTCACTGTTAGTTAATACAAGACCTGCATGTTAATTAGATGCTACATTTTATACTTCATTGAAGTTTACATCATTCAATTTATTCTTCTATTACAAAGTAAGATTGTTCAACAATTGATGCCTTGCTTTGATTAGCAACTTTATGTTTTTCTTCAATTCATTTGATTTTTAAAATTTAACTCAGTTGCGAGAAACAACCTTTGAGTTGTTATAATATTAATTCATTTTAAAAAACTTTATCTTGTTAATTTGGTGGTGAAAGGAAAACATTGAAACCTTTTCTTCTTTTCCTAATGCCTAACATGATACTTTAAGCCTTGGTATAAACTTAAGAACAACATCTGGCATACCATGGTAAGTATGAGCATTGAAATTTTAAGCTATATATAATCACAAGGATCGTACCCTTTTGTAAATGAATAATTTTGATGGTGTCAAATAATGTCAATCAATGATATCATCAAGATGACAGAGAAAATAGTATATTTGCAAGATGTCATTTTGATGATGGTTTGATATCTTTTAAAACTACCATACATTATACTTGCAAGCAATGCAAACAAGTATAAACCTTTAATATGTATATATCCTTTCAAGACCATTCATTGTTTTGATAATATTCATTCATCATAGATTGCTAGAAATAATTAAACCAAAACCATATCTAAAATGATGTCTTGGAATGATACCATGTCAAAATGCTGAGAGAAATGTGATGCTATAAATTTTCACTCCATTTTTTTCTCCTAGGGGACCCCACCTATTATAGTTATTAATATTTTTAATATATATATGATTCACAGCTATTTGCGATCTTTTATAGTAGGTAATGAATTTTTAAGTCAACATACTCTTTTGGTGATGGATCATGAATTCTTCAGTGAGCACACAAATGGTGTCGTTCAGGAAGTGTTTGCCCCTATCACTCATTAACACCTTTGGGCAGTCAAATCTAGTGATGAGATTCTCAAATTTGAATCCCACGATCGTCTCTGCTATACAATCTTTCACTGATGCTTCTTATGACCATCAAGTCAAGTACTTTGTAGTGGTAATAATGTATCACACGCTAGTTCTACGCGTCGATGGGATAATGGGTCCCACGAAATCAATAACCCATTTGTCAAATGACTTGAGCACTATGATCGGGACCAACGATAGTTCATCCCTTTGACAAGGCTTCCCGATCCATTGGTACATGTCGCAACACTGGAAATATTCCTTGACATCTTCAAACACTGATGACCACTATAACCATGCATGTAACACTTTCTACATTCTTTCCCTTCCAACGTTGTGTCCCCCTACAATGCATTTATGTTCCTCATGAAGGATCATGTCGTTCTCATGTTCTAATGAGCCCCACTATATTTCAAACTTCATCTTGTGTTAAGCCCTAATATTGGCTCATTACCCCTTAATTGGGGCATATTATATTAGTAATGTTATTTTATTTATGTCGGATTTAGGCCATTAGTTGTAATTATACCTCCTAGTCTCCTATATATACCAAGGAGACATTTTCATTTTGAATC
>JASDQU011179456.1:9013-26182 GCA_032191745.1 Picea mariana | reverse complement strand
ATATATAGGAGAAGGAGAGATGGTTACATGGGATCCCATCAAATCTGAGAAGTCAATTAAATGACAACCATATGAATGCCAACTCATTTTCTAGAGGATTCCCTTCTAGAACCCTCAAGGCCTCTTCTCCTTTCCAAGATTAAAAACAAGTTCACACCTGGTGTATGGAGCAAACTGCGAGAATGAGGGATTCTCACACCCTAGGCTATAGGCAGCCTATGAACTCACTTAAAAAATATGTTTTTTGGAAGGAGGCAGGAGCCACTTTTCTCAGGCAAAAAGTCCTTGTTGGGAGCCTGAATACACCATTGTTAAGACATCACCAGAGTGACCAAAATCTTGTGTAATAGAATGCCCCCCAAAGTATGAGGCCGGAATCTGTGACAGCCGAAATACTTTGTAAATTGCATGTGTGTGTCAGGAACCAAGAGTGCACCTAATCAGAAACCTGCAAATAATCAAGCATCTGCAGAAGATAATACTAGTTCTGAGGTAGGAATTCCTATACTTAGATCACAGACGGATGACATCATGAACGTATGTCATGGCCACCAATCATACACCATGGATCCATGCCGTCAAAAATACTGCATAGCCACTAGGAATACATTTTGGATCTTTGCGAGAATACTCAAATTAAGACGACATAGCCACGTGACATACAAAGTAGATATATGTGTTGATGCAAATCATACATACTCCATCACAACCTGGATCAAAAAGATGAGACCTAGGGTCTTCAATCCTGTCACATGAAAGTACGAATCTAGCCATGTGATTACATGTGTTGAAGTCAAACATAGTAGAAACCACTTGATTACCGGTCAATGATGAAACCGATAACAAGTGCGAGGTAAATCACCATTAATATCAAAGACTCCCAAGGTACCCTAGTACAATCCAATGAATGTGAATAAATGAGTTGAGGTTGAACATTCAACGGAATCTCCTGATCAGGGGTCAATGATGAAAACCCACTGTCAAAAGCGAGGAAACCTACCATTGAGGCATGCAAGTTCCAAGGTACCAAATAATTTCTAAGTCTTGTTTCCGGATAATGAGTTGGAGTCGATGGAACGAGACTCGTCACATGAGGGCCTTGATGTATCCCCCATTAATGACACGAAATAAGTAACAGATTTTGAAGGTGAAACAGAATATGATATAGGTTGAATTGGACATAGGGAAGGCCGACTTGGCAAGAATGGACAACTACAGATGGCCGAATCAATAGAGGTTTTGGATGAACTTCTCTTGAACATATGAACGACACAACCAAGGACTTGGCAACACTGACTCAGAGACGACTTAGGATATGACCTTGTAGCAAGTCGAATGAGAGACAAATGGATTTCCCAAACCGGCTTCAAATAATGAATAGGGGGTGTCATGTTCAAGAGCGACACTTATTGCCAAAAATATGAATATGAAAACACATCCCTTTCTCACATTTTCCCCACCATTTCTGGCGAGTACCTCTTTATTTTTATGCAAGCTTGAGGAGGATAACATATGCTTGTTTATGTAATCTCATCCTTCGAATGAGTCCCTCGGAGTATGTTTAATGAACCCTAGGAAAGAGTGGCTTGGTCCCATCACAGGTCTTTCGATGTTTGTTTAACGAGTCCAAAGATAGAAAACTCGGGGGTTTTTCATGTTTTTAGAGTCTGAAAAACACTTAAAGAGAACTCTCTCAGTGCCTTTTTCGTAAAATAGTTCAATGGGACCAAAAAAGTGATAAACTATCGCCCATTGAACGTTTTGTTCAGATACTTTTACGAGCGTGAACAGAACAAGGTCGCTCGACAATCTTTTCATTTTTATGGAGTGTGAAAAGAGCTTAAAGGATACTCCTTTGTGTTCATCATTTTCATGTTACCATGATGAGTATGAAAAGATGAGAAAAGTATACTCGGTTACATTTTCATGTATTTTCAAGCACGAGAACAAACTAAGACTAAGCTCGAAGTTTTTCTAAAAACTATAAAAAGCAGTCGTACATGCGACAAAAAAAGAAAAACATCTGTACTCTTTCATGTGGACTTCAAAGTCATTACATCTGCAAAAAGTCACACTCATAGGGCTATTAGGCATTAGGTTTGATGAACAAAATAATATAAAAATCAACAAAAATGGTAAAAGGTAAACAAATGTGGGTAAAAGGGATTTTACCATATTCATTGTGATTTTGCTAAGAACTTTGCCCAAAACAACTCTTTTTACCTCAAATTTCATTGCTCGATCACGGGAGGCACAAGCGACCGTTTGGTGAACCGTCTCCATCAATGAGGTAAGATTTTGATCTTCTACCTTTTCCATGGTTTAGTTTTTGTTTTCATTGGCAATTTTCAAGGTTTTGGGTTTGTTTTAGGGCCAAAACTTGCGACCGAGTGTTCTCACAGGCTAGCCATACGGGACCTGCAAGAATGCATGATTCTCGCAGGCGGCCTTAAGAGCACCTACAAGAATCTCGCACTGTGCTAAAGGGGCACCTGGGAGGGTCGAAAAATGAAATTTCAACTTGATTTTTGCTCAATAAAAAATATGCCAAGGTTTGAAATGAATTGTTGACCCCTCTCTTATGGTTCTTGTAAAGGCATTTGACCATCACGATGCTTGAGTGGTGGGAAAGATAACATGAAGAAGAGGATGTCATTGTTGGGAATGAACCGAGCATCGTTTCCACCCTCCGAGACTGTGGGCTCTTGAAATTCTTCCGGATTCTGAGCATGAGGGCCCAAATCAGGTTGTTGGAGTACCTGGTTCATATGTGGGATGTGGACCAACAATTGTTTCACGTGGAAGTCCACACCTTGACCCTAGATATTGAGGATATCTACTTTCTGACAGGGTTATCATAGCATGGGTACCATGCTAGCTTGACCGGTAGCTGAGGTGGTGGACTCCCTATGAGTGAGTATTGTCACCAGTACTGTGCCCAGAGGCAGAAAAAAGCAAAGGAAAATTGGCTATTTGGGGGGTCCAAGATTTGACCCTGCGAACCATCTTGTTCACTATAGCATGCATGGCTGGGAGCCCAGATCCACACATGGATCTCCAGAGCTACTTCCAATATTCCATAGAGTGCACAGAGCCGCGAGTATTCAACTGGTCAGATGCAGTTCTCCGCAGTATGAAGAGGAAATTGACGAAATGTAGGAAGGGTGACCTGAAGCAGTTCGGGTACAGATCACTTTTGGTGTCCTTATTTCTTGAGAGGGTCCAATTGTTGAGATTACAGGTTGAGTGGGGTTTACCAACCCCACAGGATCTGAGGATGCTGAGGTGGTGCAACCTCATGGCCCGACACATAGCTGGGCCTATCATCAAATACAATGATTCATTCTTTGACTGGTTGCGGCCACATATGTTGATGGTTGATGACTACACCTACACCGGGTTGGACTTCCGAGGGGATCCGGATTTAGTCCTACCTGAGGATGCTCAATGGGGTGACCTAGGTAAGAAGTACACATTTTGTTCTTTTAAATTTTTTTGTGATTTTTATCATATAAAATGTTTTTATGTTTGTCCAAGAACTGATCAAAAATCTCTTTTTTATGACACAGATGTGGGGCCATATCGACCTCCAGGCACGTCTCTTATTCAACGATGAGGAGAGACATCTCTAGTGGCGTGATGGGATGCTAAAGACTATGAGGCAATGGAGCAAAACTTGGAGGGGTTGACTGTTGACATTCTAGACATGACTATCAGGGAGATCCCTCGACGTTATCAGCACCATACTGTGGGTGTGTCAGAGTCTATTGGTCGACTGTGTCATAGGGTGGCCCGGGCAGTCGTGTGTTATCATGAGCGTCACCCATGACACTATTTTGTAGAAGCTACGAGCTTCATTTTTGAGATTTTGGTCCTTGGATAGAAACTTTTTGTAAAAAACTTTTGATCATTATATACATATATACGAATTCTACCGGCTTATCTTGTGTTGTGTGATACATGTGATGTGATTGGTTTATAAATGGCCCAAATGTCTGTCTAATACATAGTTAGCTAATGCATCAGTTAATGTATTTAGACATCTAGGAATGTGTTGATACTCAATATAATCAAAATAACGTTCCAAGAGGTGAATTCATAAATATACCCGTAATAAAGTAGGACTTAGAATAGCATAGACATTACTTAACTGTAGTACTACTAGCTACGAATCGAGTCATAGAACCAAGTGACAGATACCAAGCAAAATAGCATCAATCAAAAATTTGATAATGGCATTATACTCTGCAATATTGTTGGTCGCACAGCCGAGACACACACCTCGTAGAGTGATAAGTTCGTTTGTAGGGGCATAAATTTCCCAAGTAGCAAAAGTAAGGTTCTGAGTACTACGGCTAGCGCCATCAGTGAAGCCAATGTGGGGTAGTAAAGACTTCGACATCTGGAAACCAAACACAACGTAACATAAGGGCAGAGACCAGATAACGAAAAGCATACTACAGTAACACACAAGAAGTATGATACAATAAAATACAAGTACTCATGCACAGGTGATCTTAGGCATAGTACTTCTTTAAGTACAACCCATTTCTAGGTTCACTCAAAGGGATACCATCGTAATCTACTAAGTCGTAAGCTCATTTCTCAAAAACTCATTTAACGATATACAGACCTTGCCATATGGCTTCAAATTTTTCAGCTCCTAGCATATCCCAATCTTGTTCGTAGAGGAGAACTAGATCGCCTTCGGAGAAAATGCAAGGCTTGACACGTTTTTCGTATTGGGCTTTGACATGTTTCTTCTGGGATTCTATGACTAGGGTAGCATCGCGATGAGTTTCGTCTAATCGCATGAGATGCAACAGAAGTTCTTCTTCAGCAGAAGTGTTTGGGAGGAGTTTGATGGCTAGTTTTAAGGAGGTTATTTCACATTCAATTGGTAGGATGGCTTCTAGGCCATAAACTAACTGGAATGGTGTAAATATGGTAGCAGATTTAACGGATGTCCGGTAAGCCCACAATGCTGAAAACAACATTGTGTGCCAACTCATTTTGTGAATCCCTATCATTTGTTGAAGCATGGTAATGAGGACTTTGTTAATTTCTTTGACTTGGCCATTGGCTTGTGGGTAATAGGGTGTTGAGTTTTCATGGCGAAGACCCAACTTTTCAGTGAGTTCAGACATAAAGTGGCTACCATGATCAGTAATGATAGCCTGAGGAACACCAAAATGAGCTATGATGTGATTGAAAATGAATAATGCTACCGTCTTTCTGATATTGTTGAATGTCAGCAATACTTTGGCCCATTTCGTAAAGTAATCTATGACTACAATATTGTAACCATGCCCCCCAACCGAGTGAGGGTGACATGTCATAAAATCGATACCCCATTTCGCAAAAGGACCAACGAAGACCACAGGGTGAAGAGGAGCAGGATGTGACCGTATTTTATGATTGTAAGTCTGGCAAGTGTGGCATTTTTGGATGGATTTTATACAATCGTTAAATAAAGAAGGCCAAAAATACCCTGCTCACAAGATCTTTTGGGCAGTAGCATACCCAGACATATGACCACCACAGGCTCCATAATGGAAGTCATTTAGGGCTTTCTCAGCTTTGTCAAACATGAGGCAGCGTTGAAAAACTGAGTCAATCCCACAACGATAAAGAGTATCACCAAGGATAATATATGGATGGGCTTGGTAGCGTATTCGATGGTGGTCAGTACTAGACAAATTGGGCTAGAAATTTTGGGTTTGCAGATATATGATGATATCTCTGTACCAAAGATCATCGAAACTAATAAGGAAAAGGGATTCATCAGGTAATGAATTGGCCGCTACATTTTCCATTTCAGAGTAGGGAAAGTCGCATATCAACTTGGCAAACACTAAGGATTTCTTGGACTTAGTGCATTCAAATTCTAAGTCAAACTCTTGGAGTATCACTATCCATTTGGAGTATTTTCCCCCTAGCAGTTGACGTGTGGGAATGTGTTGCATAGGGTTGCAATTAGAAATTACCAAAGTCTTGCGAGAGAGGATATAGTGCCAAAAACGTTGAACTACTTGGACGGTTGCCAAGGCCAGTTTTTCGACATGTAAATACTTGGTTTCGGTAGGCGTTAGACTTCAACTCAAGTAATAGATGACATGTTTGTCATGAGAATCATCCTCCTGGATGAGAACCATAGCGACGGTGTAATCTAAGGCTGCGAGGTAGAGGAAATAATCATAGTTGTAATCAAGAGGGAAAAGAAGCGGAGTACGTGTCAGGGACAGCTTCAAAGATTCGAAAGCTTGGTTGGTGATGGTGTCCCATATGAAATCTGACCCCTTTTTGAGTAGTCATGTAAATCCAAGAGTTAGCTTGGAACAGTTTGGGATGAAACGACGAAGAAAGTTTTCTTTCTGCAAACTTTGTAACTGGCGAAGTGAAGAAGGAGGAGGGAGATTGATAATTGCCTCAACCTTTAAAGGATCTACCCTGATCCCTTCACATGAAACAATAAATCCTAGAAGTCGGTTGGATTCTATGCAGAAAATGCATTTGTGTGGATTCAAGTGTATATGGTAAAACCGACATCGGAGGAAAATGGCTTGGAGGTGTATTGGATGGTCGACACAGTGCATGGAATGAGCGGTTAAGTCATCAAGATAGGGTTGCATGATGTGCTTGATATCATGGAAGGCATAAGACACAACACACTGGAAGGTTGCACCAACGTTTTTTAGACCAAAAGGAAGTTTTTGAGAGGCAAAAGTGCCCCAAGGACAAATAAAAGTGGTTTTGTGTTGGTCCTCGGGAACAATATTGATTTGATTATATTCGAAGAAACCATCCATTGTTCATGCCCTCTCCTGGTTTTCCATCGAATTTAGGGATGTCAGATGGTAGTTTGGCCAGTATAGCGGGCCATTGGGGAGAGTGACGGATCAGATCATTTAAAATCCTCGACAGGTTCGGGAGGTCCAGGGTGGCTAAGAAAGGTAACTGTCTATTCACATGCAGGTACTGGTGACTTTGGGGAGGGAGTCTCATCGACAAACTAGTGGGACCGTAAGTAGTTTGCATATAATGTAAAGATCCAGGCATATTCGGTGGTTGGTGTGGAGACAAGTAACTCATAGGGTTGTACCCTTGAATGGGGGCGTGGGGTTGAGAATTCAAGCCCCAAATAGGATTAGACATACCTGGATAGGGTTGGCCTATACTAGGGGGTATGACGGAACTAGCCGGAAGTTGTTGCCCCCCAGTCGGATGAGGGTTATGTTGTATAAGATGATTCCAATACTGGGCCAAAGATGGAGGTACGTTTTTTCCATAGGGTGGGGTTGGTGGGGTTTTCCCTCCAATCAGGGGTTGTGTTCCGATTGGGATTTATCTTGCAAGGGGGGGTTGAGTTGGGCCTCCTTGGTGAAATTGTCCACCAACAGAAATCGGGTAATTTGGTGTGAATGATGGAATGGTGCCACTAGGATCAGTGCCTCCAATAGAGGATGGAAGAAGTCCTCTAAAAGGAGGTGGAGGAAGTGTTAGAATGAAACTGGGAGGAGAGTGCCCAGAAGGAGTGGGACCATCGGGAGTTTCAGATGTGATTTGCATAGGAGTGGGAATAGAGGCATTCAATGCATGGTATCTGGGTGGAAGTGTCGGGGTGACTCTAGGTGAAAATGGTGTGCCAAATGGGGCTTGGCTAGCCACAGTAATCCCAGTGTGAAGACTCGTATTATATGTGTAATGGACAATTTGTAAAAGGAAAGTCAAGATGTGGTCAGCTCACGGGGCTTTTGTACCAGGAAAATAATAAGCGGTAGTGAAAGGTACTGTATCGGGATCAGATGTTTCAGGGAGCGCAGGTGAGACAGTTATATCAATGCCTGCTCCTGAGCCAAAGAGGTCCCGTCTAAAAACGCCAGTAGTCCAAAAAGGATCTTGACCCTCAAGTATTGGGAAAGGTCCAGTCGATGATCCAGAAGATAGAACAACCAAGTCTTCGAAAGAATTCACTCGCATAATACATCTCTCAGAGTTGGGATCAATCCGAAAGTCCTCTCGAGAATGGGTAATTCAGAACTGTTCTAGAGATTCAGTGATTTCCACTTGTGGAGTGGTAACGTCTTGGACTTCACTCTATTGAGGAGAGCCCTCTGATGAGTTGGTAGGCAAGGGTTGAGAACCTTCCATATTTTCTGGGGGTGAGTCTTGCATTCTACGTGAACAATGTGGAGGGTCAGTTGTGATCGAGTTGAAAACTTACGAAGACAATTCTATGGTCAACTTGGGTGAACAAACAACATGCGCTAGTAAAAATCCAGGAAGCAAAACCGAGCAAACAAGACCTTCTAATTCCGAAGTCACTAGTTGGTGATGAAATCCAACGTCGTGACAACGAGACAAGAAGGGGCTGGGCTAGGGTGGAAAATTTACATTGACAACCTGCTTAACGGACTTACACCCTGGTGCAAGCTCCCACACATAATTGTGGGTATACCCTCCAAGGAGCCCGAGTGAGTTTGGCCAATGTCGATTCTAGGCACCGTGAAGACTTGCCCCTTCACAGTCACCTTGTATAAGACCCTAAGAAGATAGGTCACTAAGGTTACCACCAACAAAAATAAATCCTGGGGAGACAGTCGACAGTCTGATTCACACGCAAGGACAGGTATCTAGCCTGAAATCATCTTGAGAGGCTTCCACTCATCATTGTGGGTATACCTTCAAGTGACCCCCGTAATAGGTGCAATCTCTACACTAATATCAACAAAGCAGGGTGAGTAACTCTGTCAATATCAATGTGACCTCGGGTTTGACCCTTGTGTAAGAAGGGATTCCCAATACAAAATGTTGCAAATGGAATTTGACACTCCTTACAACAAGATGTTATTGTGTGCTTTGTGATTTGGAGAGTGTATCTCTCTGCCTATTCCAAAGCTCTAGCCTAGCTAATGTTGGTGTAATAGAGTCCTAGAAAATAGTTACTAGTTAAATTTTAAAAATTGTGCAATATTATTAAAGGCTTTTGTTACTCAAAGGAGACGGAAATGAGACCGATGTTGTGTGAGACTCTGACCCAACAATGCATAGATAGGAATGAAAGATGCTAATTTTTTGTTCGATGAATCCTATTTACAGGAGGGAAAGAGAAGTTTTCTAGAACAACTTGAACTATGATATGCGATCTTCTTTGAAATGAAATATCAATGAATCATGACCAATGCCAATTCTCTATTCATTTTATTTCAACAATTGAATGCCAATATTTTCTAAATAAAAAAATTGCTTTAAAAATAAAAATGTCTTTTAATTTTCAATAGAAACCACACAACAGTGGTGGAACTAAGAAGAACCAACAATTAATGAAAAGCAATATACAACAAAACCCAAACCATCTTTCAATGAAGACAAAAATAACAAGTAGACAAGCCTAGTATTTTCAAATGCATGAGGGCAACAATTTTCCAAGTAATGAGCAATTGAGAAAGACGATTAATGTCAACTTTTAAATCGATCACTGACTCCCAACCAAACAAGCACTCGGATTTCAGAACCAGAGATTATATCCTTGTTAAGAAAAGGTCAAGAGATAACAATTGAGAAAAAAATGAAAAAGAAGAGCTTTCAATTTCCGAAGACTAATCTTTCACACAATCTGAAGTCAAGAAACAATCAATCACTGGAAAAATAAGGTCTTTTCAGACACACATACAAATCTGGGCATCTGAGCATACAAAAAACCTTAATCCCAAAATTTTGCAAATGGGTTCGCAGGTAGGTAGTGGTGTACAGTGCGAGAATGAAGCATTCTCACAAGCTGGTCACAAGTAGAGTGCGAGAGGTTCGCACTGGACTAAATAGCAGACTGCGAACTCTAGTGGTTCTCGTAGGCTAGAGAAGGGTTCAGTGCGAGAATTCCTAAAACTAAGAAAAATTTGGAAAAAAGACAAAACTTTTGAAGGAACCTCTAGACCCAGAGAGTCTTTCATGGTCTCCTCAAGACTCAGAGATTGATAGAAATGAAAAATGGTAAGGTAAGAGCAAATGGCCAAGGAAAAACACCAAAAACCAATAAAAAATGGGTTGCATCCCCAGTGGAGTCGCCAATTTTGTTATCAGACTAATCGGTAGGTGCGAACACTAACAGATCTCCCTAGATCCACCTAGATCTAGAACAAAATAGGATAGGACATGACTCTTTCCCTAAGTTGTAATCATTGAATATACTAATAGGAAGGAATAAGTGACATACCTTTATATCACTTCCTTAGGTCTCTGTTGTTCCCGCTTTGCTCCGGTGCTCTCGTGAGGCCAAGTCCAAGACAACACAAACCAACCAAAGTGAAAATAGAAAAATGTATTCAACCTCAACTTCTGCATATGATCAAGGAATTACAATATAAAGTAAGAGTGACTTTATGGGAAAAGGACATGTCACTGTATCATATTAATTGAAAGTAGAAGATACAACCTGATCCCCTTGATGTTGCAAGCTTCCTTTCAATGACCCTTGGTTCCAACACACACACTTGCTCTGTACTTGCATGAAGAAGATCCAATTCCTCTTGATAGACCATCTAGAGTCTTCAAGCTTCTATCCAAGCAGGGTTCTTCACACAATTATTTCACCAATTCTTCATTCAATCTTGCTTAACTTTTTCCATGAGAAACCTTTCAATATATAGGAGAAGGATAGATGGTTACATGGATGAGGATGATCCCATCAAATCTGAGAAGTCAGTAAAAGGAAAACCATACGAATGCCAACTCATTTTCTAGAAGATTACCTTCTAGAACCCTCGAGACCTCTTCTTCTTTCCAAGCTTAAAAACAAGTTCGCACCCGGTGTATGGAGCAGACTACGAGAATGAGGGATTCACGCACCCTAGGTTATAGGCAGCCTGTGAACTCACTTAAAAAATATGTTTTTTGGAAGAAGGCAGGAGCCACTTTTCTTAGGCAAAAAGTCCTTGTTGGGAGCCTGAATACACCATTGTTAAGACATCACCAGAGTGACCAAAATCATGTGTAACCCCCCCTGCCATGAGGGGGGAAAGTTTTCATAATTCAAGACCAAAAAATGCCAAAAATCATGCAATTTCGCTACTTCAAATGCAAAGATGCCCCCAATATAATGCAAAGCAAGAAAGTAAAACTTGTAAAATGATGAAGAAGGCCTTTCAATCCCTGAAATCCAATAAAAAAAAAGTATTACACTCAGAAAAAAGTCAAATGTTGGCACCAAAATTTCTTCCCAGGTGATCAAAGAAAAACTAGGAGTCATAAGACAAAAAGACCTAATCCAAAAAATTTACAGGCAACATTGCAACCCAGCAGTAGGGTACAATGTGGCAATTTAAGGTTTCCATGGGCTATATATGGGTAGGGTGTGGAGGGTTCACATTTTTCTAAGCAGGCAGGGTGCAGAGATCTAGGGACATCACAGGTTGCATATGGGATGTAGTGCGAATATCTCTGTAAACAAAGAAAATTTGGAAAAAGGACAAAGAGTCTAAATGAACTTTCAGATCCAGAGAGTCTGGATGGATCCCCCAGAGACTCAGAGACTGGATTAAAGTGAAAGGAGGTAGTCTAAAGTCAAATGGACAACAAAAAACACAAACAAGTCGTATCCTGAATGGATTCGCCAATTTTGTTATTGGATAAATCGGTGAATGCAGACATAAATTGATCTCCCTAGATCCACCTATATCTAGAACAAAACAAGACAGGACATGGCTTTTTCCCTAAGCTTTAATCATCAAATTTACTAACAAACAAGAGATGAGTGACATACCTTTGAATATCACTTCTTATATCTTTATTGTCCTCGCTCTGCTCCGGTGCTCTTGTGATATCGAATATGAAATGACACAAACCAACCAAAGTGAAAGCAATAATAGTATATTCAATGAAAGCTTATACATGTGATCAAGGAGTCATGTAATAAAATGAGAATTATTTTATGGGAAAGAAACATGCCACTGTATCATATTAAGTAAAAGTGGAAGATACAACCAAACCGCCTTGATGTTGAAAGGTTCCCTTTCGGTGGCCCTTTGCTCCAACACACACACTTGCTCCAAACTTGCATGAAGAGGATCCACAGTAACATGATGGACAGATGAAGGCCTCAAGCATCCATTGAAATAGAAACCCTCACACAATTCTCATCCTATTCCTTCATTAATTCCTTGCTTGCTCTTGCTTTATTAATCGTTCTTAACCTTTTCCATGAGAAATCCATCATTATATAGGAGAAAGAGAGATGGTTGAAGAGATTAGGATGATCCCACCAAATCAGAGAAGCGGGTAGGATCCCAACCATATGGATGCCACCTCATATTCTAGAAGATACCTTCTAGAACTTTCATGAAATTCAACCTTTCTCAGTATTCCAACGCCACCGCACCCTGCGGAAACATCGCAAGTAGTTTCATGACGGCCTATGGAAATTAGGCATTTCCACACTGTACCTTATGGCTAGCCTGCGATGGCCTTCTAAAAAAAAGTTTTGTAGAAGAGGGAGCTAGTCACTTTTCTCATGAAGAAAGATTCTTTTGGAACCCTGAACACATGCTGTAGAAACATCACCAGGGTGACTAAAATAATGTGTAACATGTTCCCTCCTATTGAGTGCATCAACCACTTGATTTTCTTTGTCCTTTATATGCTTAATTTCAAATTCATACTCACTCATAAATTTCAGCCATCTAGTTTGTCTAGAATTTAGTGTTGGTTTTCCAAAAAATGTTTCAAACCACAATGGTATTTCCTTAGCTCAAATTTATTCCTCATAAGGTAATATCTCCACATTTTTAGTGCATGTACAATTTCTTCTAACTCTAGATCATGGGTGGCATAATTTCTTTCATTCTCTTTTAATTTTGTGGACTCATAGCATACCACATGATCTTTTTGACTGAGAAATCAACCGAGCCCTTCCTTGCATGCATCAGTGCATACAAAAAAATCTTCATCTGGATCTGCAATATTCAATATTGTTGCACTTGTCAATATGCATTTCAGTTGTTGAAATTTGTGTTCACACTTGGAAGTCCATTTAAATTTCACTCCCTTCCTTTGCAAAGAAGTGATTGGACTTGCAATCTTTGAAAATCCTTTTATGAATATTAGTTTATAACCGGTAATACCCATAAATGATATGAACTATATCACATTCTTTCGCGTTATCCATCCTCTAATGGCCTTTATCTTCTCAGGATCCACTGCTATCCCTTCTGTTGAAATTATATGCCCCAAGTAGTGAATCTTCTTTTGATAAAATATGCACTTACTTAGCTTAGCATACAATTTATGCTCTCTTAAAATGTGTAACACCATTATTAAATGTTGCTCATGTTCCTCTTATGACTTAGAGTATACAAGTATGTCATCTAGGAACACAATAACAAACTTGTCTAGGTACTCCCCGAACACTCATGTTATACATTTATTTTCCACATGATCACCTAATGGGCATCATCTATAGGTTAGCAGTATGAAACACTGAAATATACCACTTTTCCCCTAAGTTTGTTGTCCCTTTTTGCTTGGTCGTTGGTTTTCCCTTTACATCCCATAACCAAAAAAAATTGTTCGCTCCTTTCCCCCTTTCAAAGGGTGATCAGTTTCTCCCTGCAAGCATGCAAAGCATGACTGGGTCTATTACTCCCTATTTAGGATTTGTTTCCAAGAGATGAGATTAAACCTCAAATTTTTTGAGGTTCGACCTTGAAAAGCTTTTTATCTTGGGAATATAGATCCTATCTAAACTAACCTTTGATCTTATCCATATTAACCTATATATTGAGGGTTTCTCCTGGGAAAAGGGGGAGAAAGGAGAAAGAAAACTTGTACTGGCGGTTTGATTACAAAGCTTGGGAAAGGAAGTTGGGAAAGGACTACATCAACTTCTTTGATTGTAAGTTGTAAACCATTTTTCCATTAATAGAAGATGTACAATATTTTCCTCCTTACTCGATTGTATGTAATTGTTATAATCTTTGTAGGGAATTGATATTATTATGTTATGTCACGATATCTATTATCCATTTATACATTATTCATTGTGAAAGGTTTCTTTGTGTCTCTATGTGTGAAAATCCATGTTGGTAAGAGCGAAGGGCATATTTAAGAAAGCCAACAGCTAAGGATCATGCAGGAACAATCATCATATCACCGGGTAAACCTTTCATTCCATCAACTCGTAGATTCTTTCCATGTATAATTTAGATCTAGGAAAATATGTTGCTTACATCTCTATTATGTCTTAGGTTTAAGAAGATCCTAAGGGAGGTAACTCTTGCATGGTTTATTTACCCTACAATAGTCTGGCGACTCCACTAGGGAAGTCATTGTTGTTTAGTCAGTTTTCCCTCAAATTTTGAATTCATATTCTCAAGATCTTTGCATGTTTTAAGCTTTGATTTTTGTTTTCATTCTATCAGTAAGTCTTTTCCGAGGCTATTTGTAAGTTGTAAGACCCGGATCTGATATATTTATCTCAAATATATTAGTTTTCACAATTGCACGATCATGGTCCTAGGTTATCCATGCCCACAAAGCGACCAAACCCTTTTGGTTGCAAGTTTCTCCATTATCGGGAGAAACCAAACCTTTTGGTCATCATTTTCTCCATTGCGGAGAGTGACCATAACCATAATTACACTACTAGGAGCGACTTGTTCTTTGTGGTCACCCTATATTCCTCTACAAGAAGATACCAATGCTTTGTGGTTTCTCAGTGGCCATTAACGGGGAGCGACCAAGCTCTAAAATCCATTTTTTGAGGGGGTGTCCTTTAAACAAAGCCCAAATCTATGTATGTCCTTTCTTCCAACCCTCCATATATTTCTTAGATCTGTTCCAACAATCATTGCTGCAACATTTTTCAAAGTCATTTTCAAATATTTTATTTTGTGTGCCATTTCATTTATTTAATTAAAATCCCTTTTTGTTTTTGTGGGTACATTCGATATCATCTAATATCATTCCCCCTAACTTTTAGTGATGATAGTACTTTTGTGAAGAGAGTTCATTTTTTTTTAAATCTTTTGGGTTTTCCTTTAGATTTTCTTCCATTGTTTAAACAAAGAAAACTCTCATGTTTTTCATCTCATCTCAGAGTGCAATCCTTTTTCAAGTTATTTGAAAACTTTTTTCTACCATTGAAAGCTTGAGTTTTCTGCATTGAAGACATTCTTGTGCTTGAATCTTGTATTCCTTGGGTTCTTGTTTTCTCCACCTTCATTTTATTTTGATTTATTTGCAAAGTTTCATTGAATACTTTCATTTTGATTAAAAGCAAAAGAAAAAGAAGTGTCTCTTTTGAGTTTTCATGTGATTTGGAAAGAAGAAAACAAAAATTTCACATCCTACTTTCATGGTAGGAGTGTCTTTGTACATAGTTAAAAGAGCTTGTGTTTGCTTGGGATTTGTGAACATTAAAGTGATAGTTTAGGCATTTCAAATTGTTTACATTTGAAAAAATAAAAGTGAAATTTGCATGCTTTTGGTTGTTTGTTTCCAGTAAAAAGAAAATTATATTTTCTCCTTACCACAGATAGAATTCATTGAAAGAAAAATATTTGCATTTCATTCTTTCTACATCATTTTGGAGTCAATTCATCACAACATTAGTTTCACCTTCACTCACCCTTCTAAGTAAAAACATTTATTAAAATCAACCAACACGCTAATAAAATTAGCTAAACATTTTTGTTTTTAGTACACTAACAATAGCTTAGAGCTAGAGTCTTTGGACTAGGAACATTGAGTAAATTGTCCAAGACTACTACCCAAGCCTATAGAATACTAAAAAGGGAAAAACTCCAACTATCGTATAGGCATAGTCGGAAACCCCCTCTAACACAGGGGCTAAACACGAGGTTGTGTGTAGAAGAGCATCATAAATTACCCCTCCAAAGCTTGACCAATCATAGTGGAAAGAACTTATATTGGGGTTTTTTTCTTGAGTGTTACTAGTTCATTTGGTCTTGGTTCTTCATGAATATAGAATCCGTTTGAGGTCCTCAAGAGTACTATCGGTCCACTTGTCTTCAGTCCTTTGGAAGAGCTTCATAATTTGTTATCCTTCCCATACGTTCGGTCCCAACAATCAACTGTACTCCCCCAAAGGTCGACTACGAGTTGGTAACCCTAGTGACCTTTCCTAGGTATCTACAGAGGTGACTATGGGGGGTGTTGAGAAAAAGATATGAAATAATATTACTCAAGCATTTTCAGATCTTTCTTGGCTAAGGCAAGATAGACGGGAATATCACCCTATGTTTTATAGCCTCAAAATTTGTTTCCTAATCCACTAGTATTAGTTATAGGGGCTTAGGCTGAATTTTATAATAAAATATTGTTGTAAAATTCAATATCTTTATATAATTTTTTGAATGTAATAGATGCAAAAAAAAATGTGGAGACAAAAGAAAAAATACCAAGTCACAATTTAACATAGATGAGACAGAATAACAATTGCTTATTTCATTCCAATAAATCAAAAGAATCATTCTCTTTACAAAAATCCCTGAGGAAGTTTGGACCAAAGTCAAACATAGATGTCCCTGATGAAAACCATACAAAAGGACTTCTGACAGAAAGTTAAAAAATTGAACTTTAAAAGTTGGATCAACTTACCACAGATTATTGCCCACTCAACTATGCACAATATCCTTTATCAGTCATGAAATTTAATTCATAAGTAGACAAGTCTACACATATTATCAAAGATAGATCAACACCTCTAAAAAATAAGTGTCTGAATGATGTAATTCATCCTTGAATCTTGTTGTCTACAATAGGACCTTGCTGTTATAAAAGGGAATTAGGCTTTCAATGAATTAAATAATGAATGAAAACTGAACTCTCTCAATAAAACTCAAGAGAAGACCTTAGTATGCTTTCTCCTTCTATTCTCCTCTTGTTCCTATTTTGTTCCTTTAATCAATCAAAATTAGTTGAAGTAGTTAAAATACCTCTTGTAGTTAAGTTAACTAAAACTCAACTAAATTTTAGTTTAGGAGAATAATTAATATTATAATAATAAGGGTCTTTAATAAATAATAACTAGTGGGTGGTGTTAGCACACATTATTGCTAAAGAGGTTTTTTCCCTCAGGAAATGGCACCTTGGTCAAATATGCATGAAAGGGGGGATAAAAAACCCACTTTTTCCTTTTTATCCTAAGTTTAGTGC
>JASDQU011179455.1:30765-46398 GCA_032191745.1 Picea mariana | reverse complement strand
ATAATTCTCAATTCATGGAGTTAATTATATTTTTAATTTTATGTTATTTGGGTGTTTATTTCCTAACATTTGGAATCAAAGAACACGGTCTTTGGGATTGGTTCCTTCAAAACGAGCCATCTTGGAATTTTGCTATAACTTTTTTCTAGACAATTTCATATCATGAAATTTTTGGGAACTTGAGGAAGCATAGTGATCTGGATTTAGGAGAAGAATGAAATGATTAACATACTGAATACAATAAACATAGAGATATCAAGAACAACACAAATATCCAATGAACAATATCTTCTATTGAACAAATGAAATAGGCTGAAACTGTAAAAATGTAGAACTGAAACACTTGCTCAAATGGTGGTAGCTATCTCTGAGAAGAGATGTGGCTGCTACGTGCATCCGTCTAAGAAAAATGATCACAATGAGGATCCAGAGGCCTTTTTAACATTACTCATGAATTCCAAAACCCTAGACATCCAAAAAACTAACCCTAGGAGATGAAATGCCAAAAGTTATGTGGGCCCCTATGGGTAAGTTGGTACCTTAACTTCTCGGGGTTGTAACTTTTGCATATGACCTTCGTTTTAGGTGCATGATAGCCCATTGAAAATGCCTTTTTGAGAAGTGGCATTACACCATCAAAATTTGACTATGTTTATAGTTGGACTATGGCGAGCCAAAAAAACATTGTTTAAGGCCCCAAAACGACCCTGGAAGTATATAAAAATGTGATGACATGAAAACATACAAAATAAGTCAATTGGATTAGGCGGGAGGCCACCAGTATCCACCTAGAATATATGTAGAGATTCATACATCCACATAAGTGTAGAACCCATGATTATAAATAAGTAAATAATAACGTGTTGAAATAAAACTATCAAGGGGAGCCAATTGGAATAGGTGGATGGACACCAATATCCACTTGGATCAATCCTCCCCCCTTAGGAAGAAATGGCCTCCATTACATTGATTTCCCCCATCAAGTGAGGAAAATTATGTTGAATTTGGCTCCGGGTGAGCCACTTGCCTTGGTGTAGGAGTTGCCCAGCCTTGACAACCCAATAAATTTGGATCCTCTGTTGGCGAGTGACCTTGACCTATGTGTCCACTATCTGATCAATGGATGCATGTTCCATGTAGTCAGGGTTGATCTATGTTGGTGTCAGATGTTCTGCGATCTTTGAGGTGTCCAATAATGGTGGAAAATATGGCTAAAGGAGGTCCACATTAATCACAGGGTGTAAGCCAAGGAAGGGTGGAGTGTTGAGCTAAAACAAATTACTACCCATAGCCCTGGTGATAGTGTAAGGCCCATAGATAAGTGGGTGGAGCTTCCGATGGGGCCCTTTAAGGATCTCTTTTTGCAAATGTAACCAGACCTTGTCTCCCATCTGAAACTAGTGTGGTACCCTGTATTGATCATGGAACTTCTTGTACTTAGCATTGGATTTCTGTAAAATCTCATGGACTTGTTGGCGGATGTGTTGAATCCACTCAATGAATCTGGTGGATTTTTTAGTCTCAGAATAAACATGGGAATATTTATGTGTGGTTGCAAGAGGTAGTGAAATATCAATGGGATCTAAGGGTTGGAATCCCAATCCCACCTGAAATGGACTATGGTTGGTGGAGATATGGAGAACCTTTTTGTAACTGTGTTGAACATAAGGGAATATCTCATCTCATGTATGCGGATGCTTAGAGTTGTACATGCACAAAATGTTGACAATCATCCAATTGACTACCTTTGTTTGGTCGTCAATTTGGGGGTGGAAAGCAGTGGATTTGGTGAGCTTGGTGTCCAATAGTCACTAGAGACTCAACCAGAATGTGTTGAGGAACCTGTTGTCTTGATCGGAGATGATGGTCCGTGGTATCCAAAAATGGACCCACACTCGTTTGAAGAAGATCTTGGTAGTATCTGTCACAATGATGTTCTTCTTGCAGGCTGTGAGGATGTCCATCTTCGAAAACCGATCAACTACCACAAATACACAATCATTGCCTTGCTTGGTGGACAAAAATCTAGACATGTAATCCATCAAGATGGATTCCCAAGGCTTCTCGAGAGTAGGAAGAGGGTTATATAGGCCTTGCTTCTTGATGGTTGGCTTGGCAATGACACATGCAGTGAAAGATATGATATATTTGTTGACATCTTATCGAAGTTTTGGCCAATAAAAATGTTTTTGTAGAACTTTCATAGTTTTCTCCATGCCAAAGTGTCCTACCATATGACTGTAGTGAGCCTCCCATATCAACTTTGTAGGCTTGCTTGTAGGAACACATAGATGGACTATATGGCATAACAATCCATCCTGAATGTGAAAATTGATGACATCCACGCTTGTACCCAAGAGCTGAAAGGTGGTGGCGAAGTCTGGATCTTGCTGATAAAGTTGGGGCCACTTAGATGCCTCATGTCCACGGGAATGTATCACAGTGGTGAGTAAAGCCATGGTAGTTCGACTGAGGCGGTCAACGAAATGATTTGTGCTCCCAGTATTATACTTGATATTGAGATGGAACTGCTGCAGGTAGGTGGACCACTTCTGATGGCAGTCATTCTCTAACTTCCACCGTGTATGTATGAATTGCAGAGGCTTGTGATCAGTGTGTATGATTGTCTCCTTTCCCATAATGTAATTTTTCCATTGACGACATGCTTGTACAATGGAATACATTTCCTTGTCATAGGTGGGGTATTTTCAGATAGTATCTGAGAGTGTCTCACTATGGTATGCCACTAGATGATCGTGCTCAGTGAGAAATGTGCCTACATCATAGTCAGATGCATCAGTCTCAATCTCAAATGGTTGTTGCAGATTGGGCAAGGAGAGTATTGGAGCTTAGCACAGGCGATGATTTAGATCGTCAAATGCTCATTGTTGTTCCTTTTCCCATGCAAAATTTTTCCTTCCACCGCCCTTGGTCACTTTCCTAAGGGCCCATGCAATATGGGAGAATCCCAACACAAACCATCAGTAGAATTTGGCTACTCCCAAGAAGATCTGAAGCTCAGTTAGTGTGGTCGAGGATGGCCAGTCACGGATGACTTGGATATTAGATGGATTAACATGTACCCCATTCTCATCAACAATGTATGCCAAGTATTCAACCATGTTCATGCCAAAGGAGTATTTTTCCAAGTTGGCATATAGCGCGTGTTTCCGCAGAGTGCTCAAAACCTATTGAATACACTGCATGTGCTCCTCCCAAGTTCTGTTGAAGATGAGGATGTCATCCAAATATACCACCACAAAAGAGTTGTTGAATGGTATCAATACATCATCCATCAACCTCATGAAAGTGGTTGGTGCATTTGTTAAGCCAAAATGCATGACCAACCATTCGAAGATACCTTCTTTAGATTTGAAATTTGTCTTCCATACATTAGTTGGTTCGATGGGAACCTAGTGGTAGCCAGAATTTAGGTCAATCCTGCCGAAAAACATTTCCCCCTTGATTTGGTCAAGAAGGTCATCAATTATTGGAATTGGGTATTGATTCCTGATTGTGATTTTGTTTAACGCTCTATAATCAATGCAGAGCCACCAAGTCCAATCCTTCTTATGCACCAGTGCAATCGGTATTCCACAAGGGGAGGAGTTGGGCTTGATGTGCCCCTTTTGAAGAATCTCTTGGATCTGATGCTTGATTTCATCATTTTCAATCAAAGATCGATGATAGAATGTTCCATTAGGGAGAGGTGCACTGAGGGTTATATCAATTGGATTCTTGACTTGGCAATGCGTCAATACCCTGGTGGGGGAGGAGAAGATGCCTTTGTACTCTTCCACCATTATGTCCACTTGATTTTGCTTCAAAGAGAGGCTCTGTGTAGAGGCCACAGATGTTGCAGCGACCTTCTTCTTACTATGAGCATGGGTCACAAAGAAGACGAACTTTCCAAGGTGTGAAATGACCTTACTGCACAACTTAGTAGAGATTAAAGAAATAGTGATAGGAGGTGCTACTTCTGGTATCCTATACAATTGTCTAGCCAAAGTAATAATAAAATTGTGGATTCTAAACTCATATAAAAAATGGTGCTTCCACAAATATGGTTGTCCTAAAATAACATCACAAACTTCAAGGGGAGAAATATCACACAATACGTCATCTTTGAAATGCTTGATGTCGCAGGGAAGATGACAGTGTTGGCTGACACAAAGATCTCTTCCTTGGCAAAGCCAGCTGATGGTGTGGGATTGTGGGTGCAGTGTCTGTTGAGGAAAAGATACGAAATGATCTTACTCAAGCATTTTCAGATCTTACTTGGATAAAGCAATATAGGCGGGAATATCACCCTATGATTATAGCCATCAAAAAATATTTCCTAATTCACAAGTATTGATTACAAGTGCTTAGGATGATTTTTTTTTATAAATGAAAGATTGTTGAAAAATTCAATATTAATGTAATTTTCTGAATATAACAGATGTAGAAATAAATATAGAGACAAAAGTAAAAACACCAAGTCAATAATCAACACAGATGAGACATAAACCAATCGTTTATTCGATTCCAAAATATCAAAAGACTCGTTCTCTTTACAAAATTCCCTGAGGAAGTTTGGACCACATTCAAACATAGATGTCCCCAATGAAAACCATACAAAAGGACTTCTGACAGAAGTAAAAAAACTGAACTTTAAAAGCTGGATCAGCTTACCACAGAATGTTGCCCACTCGACTCTGCACAATAGCCTTTATCAGTCATGAAATTTAATTCACAAACAGACAAGTCTACACAAACTATCAAAGATAGATCAACACCTCTGAAAAACAAGTGTTTGAATGATGAAATTCATCCTTGAAACTTGTTGTATACAATAGGACCATGCTATCATAAAAGATAATTAGGCTTTCAATGAATTAAATAATGAATGAAAATTGAATTGTCTCAATAAAACTCAAAGAGAAGACCTTATTATGCTTTCTCCTTCTATTCTCCTCTTGTTCCTCCTTTTCCTTTTGCATTTAAGCAATCATAATTAGTTGAAGTAGTTAAAATACCTCTTTAGTTAAGTTAACTAAAACTCAACCAACTTTTTAGTTAAGGGGGAAAAGTAATAAAATCATAATAAGGGTTTTTAATAAATAATAACTAGTAGGTGGGACCCCTTGTGACTCCCTTTAGTTCTTTAACAAGCATAACACAACTAGTTAATCAATCAAACACATCCCTCCTTGTGGCTTCCATCATCACTCTCATAATTTGACAATTTATATCAATGATAATTGAAATTATATCCAAAAATATATTATCCATATATCCAAAAAATAGTGTGTTGTCCAAAATTTCAGAAGTCAACTGTTCTCAACAATCAATAAATAAAAACACTTAAAACCCATATTTTCCACTCTGGGAGGAAATATTTCTCTTGTTGTTTCTGTCACCCTTTGATTTATCTGAATTTGCCTTAGGTTGTGTGGAGCCTTTAGGCCTAATATCATTGATAACATGAGAGAAATCATCTCTCAAATGCACGCGGGATGCCATGGATTTGGCAGAGTCATTTGAGGGAGAGGAGGGGGAAACAACAGATTTTCCTTTGTCTGGAGCATGGTGAGCCTCAGTTTTTAACCTTTTTCTTGTATGGGAAGATTGTACTGGTGAGTGGGCAGGGGCAACTTGGAAAATATGATTAATGGTTGGACGAGCAGGTAGAGACAAGTTAGGCCAACCATGATGTTGGGAGACTGTCAAATGGACAATCTCTTGTCATCCGTCGTTTTCAAGGACTTCATGTTGTAATGAGACATGAGGGGGAGCTGGGATACCAGGGACATGTGGGGCTTGGAAGGGAGGCCTTTCTGGCCTAGGTTGGACCACACCTTGTCCAATCTAGTTAAAAAATCCAGCTTGAAATACATGGCTCAACTCTTGCGAGTCTACATCAAAATATATGGAAAAACTTGGCCTTCTAGGGCCCCTTTTCCAATTTCCTCTTCCTCTGTTACCCCATCCATCGCTACCTATGATGAAAAATCTCATTCCTATATGCATTATTGATTAGAAACTAGTTTCTTCAACAACCATACATGACATCTCTTTAAATATGAAACAAAGTTTGGCTCATCAATACATAAGACTCATGCAATCCAATCCATACAAACAATTTAATACTTGTTAATGAGCAGGGGATGAATAAGGGTTTTGGGATATGTGAGGGATTGTATTGAGTGAAAATTGGTAAAATGAATGGGGGTAGATCATGATTACTGCTCAACAAATCATCAAACAAACAAATCTATCATAAATCAAAAGAATAAATCATTGTAACTCTTCCATGTGCCATCCTTTAACTATTATAATATAGAGTTTAACTTAACTATAATATAATTTTAAGAACAAGGAGTGGATAGTGAATATGGGAAGGCGAGGGGACTTGTAATGTGCGGAAAAGTGAGAAAATGGTAGGGAAAAAAACAAATATTGTTCATAAAACAAATCAAGTAATCCATAAAAACAACTCTGTATTCAATACAAAAGATACCAATACCACTTAAACAATTATTGTGTGTCAAAATTGTTCACTGTCCCACATTCAATTTCTTCAAAACTTCTCAATTAATAGAGTCTGTAATCATACTCATAATCATTATGACTTTCAACAGTCGTGTTAAGAGAATACTTGGTTTCTTTCATTTCCTTTCCTTTCAATTAAAAAAAAATCAAAAGAAACACACAACCACATTGCTACATCTCTATCCATCATATATCACTATAAAATATCAAACATTGTCCATAATTCGCAATCGCCCAAATACAACATATACACAGGTCCCTTTTCCAAATTGAACTGACTTCTAGTACTTGCCCGATTTCATGTCCTTTTCATTATATTAACGAATAAAACTTGCAATGAAACCATAATACAAAATCCGAGCTTCATCATTGATGATGCAATTAAATAAAACATGCACTATGCCTCCATAATAGACACATAGTGAAACAATGAAATCACAATCAATAATTTCCACAATTTTCCATGATCCCGATCAGGACTAGTGAAACACACAACAGTCACTAACTTGCAATTGACACCATGCTGTAAGAACACATTGATCCAAATAATAATGAAAAAGAGGCATCCCTCTGACTATACACTATTACTCATCCTTGATCACAACTTTCCAACCAAATCAATCAAACGAGTTCAATATAAGTACTCAAAGAAACTGTCATAATCACTCAACCAATCTATGACAATCAACAAGATGCCCAACAAGAGTGAGAAAATTTGGGGATTATTAAAATCGGGCTCTGTAACAATGAATACAGAGAATTAAACAAGAGTTCTCTCGGTCATCAAAAGCACAGAGATACTGGAGGTCAAACATATCAACCAATAGGCAAAGACCCTTCAATACAATCACGGTAGAACCATAGGACTCCTTATAACTCTCGGTCTATGCAATGGTGCAACAGTCCAATGAAGGGTAGTGTAGGAAACCAATGCAGAGGAGAAGTGAATGTCCACTGGATAGTGACAACTACCCCGGAGCACACATAGGTATACTCTATGCATTTCTCAAGGACCAAATCAATGGATAACAATGTCAGTGGGAATGCTATCCTGAGGCATAACTTATATAACTAAACAACCATATATCTTGGCATAATGGCCACACTATAACCAAATTCTGAGATACGTTGATGCTAAGACCATAAAAATAAGCCCACAACCATGTAATAAACCCACAACTATAACTCTGTAAAATACACAGTGACCAAAAGGTAGTTCGAAAAACATACAGAGCAACCACATAGCAACCTGAATACGACTGGACATGGTTACCCTCATAACTTTGAGGAAGCAACTAGTAAGGATAAATAAAGCAAAACCCTCCAACAAAACATAGAGTGATAATACCCATATCCACTTAAAACTATAGAGAGACACCATGGTTTTCACCACACAGAACAACCAACAAATGCATAACTCAACCAACCAATTCTTTTTCTTTCAAAACAAATAACCACATAGTCATTCCAGAGAGAAGAACCATGCATTTACATAGTTTCCAATCTCAAGAAAACAAAAACCAATGCATCACTAAGCCATCGTTTGTTAATACACAGAGCGTAATTCATGGATGGGTGAAAAAATAACCATACCTGTAATCAATAGCTTAAAAGGGGTGAGCTAGCCGAGCACTTCCTTCCCAGGATTGGATCTCGGAGCTTAACCACCACCAAAATGAAATGAAACAATAACCATAATAGGGTGGTTTCCTGATGGGGAAATTATGGAGTGACGTGCATTTACTGCACATCGCTTCCATCTCCTCTACATTCAATTTTGAGGTACATGACAACTAACCGTCACTAATACCATTAACCATGTTATTAATTCCAAACCATTGAAATCTACAACCACATTGCTTACCAAATGCGCCACCCAAAAATTCATATTAACCATTGCCAAAATTCCATACCATACCATATGTATTTCCATATCAAATGTGCCCAATATAATTCAAATGCAATTCACATAGCCACTAACCATTAATAGTTAGGATTAACACTAACTTGTTGTCATCTAATTGCACATAACTTCTAACATAGCATAGTATGTGCCCTTTTCTTTTGGATTTATTTGCAAGTTTCTTTCCTTTTTCTTTTGTTTATGTTGTTACTAACATATTTCTTGTGTAGGTGTAGCCAGGTAATAAATCACGGTGACATGATCAAACATAGCAACTGTAAATATATGCCAATCATAACATAAAATTAAAGATTTGAATAATAGAACATCCCTTAAAATGCATCATCCACCTATCATTATGTCAAAACAAAACCAAGACTACATCATCAACCATATAATACCTTGTATGCAGCATCAAAACAATAACATAAAATGTGTGATATGACTTATCTCCGAGCATCCATTCTACAAGGGGGTCCCACCTACTAGTATTATATCTTATTAGCATAGTTTAAATAACATGCTTTAGCAATACTTTGCTGGTGAAATTCCTCATTGTGATTTTTATCGTCAACAGTGTCGTCGACAGATCCATCCGCTTGACAACCTCTCTTGATATCAGGTTCTTTTGACTACCACTATCGACAATGAAATGAATTAGAGCCCCCTTTACCCACATTTATGAGTGAAATAGGTGTTTCCCTTCCTCTAGTTCTTTTGGTTCGCTTGGTTGGACTTTGGTGGTATCGACAATGGCACTAGGTTTAGCATCGATAATCCTCTTCCCTCATTCTAGACTTAATTATGAGTTAGAATCATCCTCTAACTCAGAAGCCTTCAGTTCGACCATGAGTGACTGCTTGGTGTGACATTCTTCAGTGTTGTGCCAAGGGATTTTATGGTATTCACACCATTTTCCTGTGTCCTTCTTCATCTTCTCATTGCCCTTTTTGTGTTGTGGCTTGGAATGGTTGTCCTGAGAGTGGCTATATTTTTTCTATACCTTGTTGTGTGGGTTGGGGCTACCTTTTCCCTGCTTTGGCTATGAGATGTTTGCAGATCCAAACTCTTTCCTCTTCTTCTTAAATTTCTGCTCAATATTGACAACATATTTATAATATGTACCCAATGAGGCGATGTCTAGAAACTCCATTTCTGTTTGAATGTGTCTATGCAAACAATCGTGGTATTTGAGCACCAGATGTCTCTCTAATTATTTGATACCAAATTTGGTGTGCAAGGTATGGAAATTATTGGTGAAATATGGCATTGTCTGGTCCCTTTCATGACGCAGGGTTGTCCATCTAGTGTACTAGTCCTCATAGCCTCCAATGGGGTAGTATTATCCTTTAATGGCATCCCAGAAGGAATCCCATGTAGGGGAAACCACAAATATTACAGATTCCTCTATGGCCCTTTGCTCAGAGTAAATATCCTACCAGTCCATAACATGGGGGACGACCTTGAGGAGTAAAAAAGTAATATTTTCCCTATTAGAAAAATTATTGATCGAAAAATAACCTTCGAGCAGATTCAACCATTTATCTACAACATCCACATCTATCAGTCCTTCAAATAATGGAATATCAAAATTTACCTATACCTTGAAGGGGGTTGCATGGTTTCTTGATGAAGATGCTTCTCTTGTGGGAAACCATCGAAGGATCTGCGTAAAGTTGTCCATCATTTCATTCCTTTGTCACGCAAATTCTTCCTCGAGAAACATTTTAAAAGGATCTTCTGCTCCATCTTTATTTTCATCCCCCATGGGTTGTTTTCAAGCTCGACGTGACCAATCTTGCAAAGGCTCGATTGGTTCGAGTCCCAACTTCTTGTGCTATATCTTGTTGGGGACATGCACGAAAAAAAAAAATGAATATCAGACCGCTCTGATACCAGTGATCCGAATTTAGGAGTGGAATGAACTGATTAATAGAATGAATACAATAAACAACACAGATATCCAATGAACAATATCTTCTATTGAATAAATGAAATAGGTTGAAACTGTAAAAATGCAGAACTAAAACACTTGCTTGAATGGTGGTAGCTATCTCTGATAATAGATGTGTCTTCTACGCGCATTTGTCTAAGAAGAATGATTGCAATGAGGCTCCAAAGGCCTTTTTAACATTACCCATGAATTCCAAAACCCTAGACATCCAAAAACCTAACCCTAGGAGATGAAACGCCAAAATTTATGTGGGCCCCTATGGGTAAGTTAGTACCTCAAATTCCTGGGTTCGTAAATTTTGCATACGACCTCCATTTTAGGCACGTGATAACCCGTTGGAAAGGTCTTTTCAAGAATTATGCATTGTGCGATCAAACTTTGACTTCGTCTATAGTTTGACTGTGGCGAGCCAAGAAAAACATTATTTAGGGCCCTAAAACGGACCTGGAAGTACAAAAGTATGTGTTGACATGAAAACATACCAAACAATCCAGTTGGATTAGGTGGGAGGCCACCAGTATCCACCTGAGATGTGTAGGGCTTCAGATATCCCCAAAAGTGTAGAACCCACAATTACAAAGAAGTACAAAATAACGTATTGAACTAAAACTATCAAGAGGAACCAGTTGGAATAGGTGGGTGGCCACCAATAACCAATTGGATAACATAGCTAAGTACTTGTGATAAAAACAATTAGTTTTTTATTTGCATACTTTTGGATTTATATCCCGTGGAACTTAGGGTTTTTTACTAGTCTTGAAATTAGTCTCAAACTAGTTATCTTGGCATTTTTGCTATATCTTTTTTTCAAGGGCATTTAAAATGAAAATATTTTTTGGAGACTAAGGAGACTTACTAAAATACATGTGGTAAAATGTTTAGGGTGTTCCCTATACTTTCATAAATATATGCTATGGAAATGAGGGTTTTTTACTAGTCCCAAAACTAGTCTCAAACATGGGTGTTCTTGGTAAAATCGACATATCTGAAGCTAGAAAAGTCCAAAGTGAGTGCCACTAGTTCCATCGGAAAGAAGATAGAACATAATGTTTCAACTCCAAATTTCATAAGCATATATAAGAAATTGGACACATAGTAGGCCATACAAGTTCTCTTTGTTCAAAGGGACTAAACAACAAGTTTTGAGAAAGTGAAGACTTAGTGAACTAAGTCTCCCTATTGATGAACTTCTTTAATGAAATGCGTGATACTCTATTGAAAAATGTTTCTTTCACACATTCACTGTTGGATTACTGAGAGGGGGGGTGAATCAATAATAGAGAAATAATAATCCTTTTTAACCATAAAATGTAAGTGTTATATCAATGTAGCATTATCATCCAATAGTTGGAGAGTAAATAAATGATTAAAAAATGAGCAATCATACACATACACAATACACCAATTTTTTTACGTGGAAAATCAAAGTGGGAGAAAATCACATAATGCTTTTTATTATATGTATTTAAGAATTACATTCATTGGAAGCACCAACTTCCTTTGTTTTCCAGCTACAAATGGAAGGAGGCTCCAACCCCCTAGTTTCTCAGACTACAACTTGAGGGAAGCTCCAACTCCCAAATTCACTAGATACAACCAGAAGGAGGCTACAACCCCCTATGTTTTCCATATACAATTGGAAGGTGGCTACAACCACATGTCCTTTCCTCGTCCAACCGCCCTAACGTAGAAGTAGAATGATGGAACCATTGTCACACTATCACTGTGAGATATACCATTGTAACAACCAATACCACTGACCTACAACCAACCTATACTATTGCTCTGAAATGAACCTATACCATGTGTCAAACAAATACAACATATACACGACCTGTAGTTCTGTAGCATGTGTATGTATGTGCCCTATATATACAACAACCTACGTATGTATGTGACCTATCTGTTATGTAGCTTGCGTATGCCTTCTAAAAACTAGGGTTTTATTTCTTCTGAAAACTTTTGACCTTATGCAACTTCTTTTACATAGATATCCAACTTGTCACTGTATCCAGACTCTAATTGTACCCTATGCATTCATCATCATACATAACCTTTACCCAAAGACTCTATGTCTCTCTCTAGTCATGTGCCAAATGAGTGTATGTTATCATGAACCAATATAATAACCCTTATTCAGCCTCTCAATACATCAACCACTTCATAAATACAAGCTCTCAAACATGTACCACAAAAACTCTTATCCATATGCCAAGAAGTACAAGATGTGCCTCAAATCTAAAAAGAAGTATCAGTGATAAATATTGATTACACCAGCACTATATTTCTGTAGATCTAACTTATACAAAATATCCCATGCAACCACTAGTATCTCTAGGGAGAATCCTAAAATCTCATTAACCATTTCTCATGTATACATCAAAATCCAACTACTCATAGAAATAAGACATACCTTTTAAATCAGTGGATAGATCTAATATATCTGATCATTGTAGACCTTCCTGGGAGATTGATCTCAAAATCTAAAACTTCGACATCTTCATCTTCTCAAGTTTCTATGGATTTACCCTCATGTACGCACCCTAATACACTGTCAGCCTACGTATGTACACACCCTAATACATTGTTAGTCTGCGTACACCTAATAAATTAGTGGTTTTGAGTATTCGATGTAATTTTGAAACTTTCACCGTCAACCCTTCGTGCTAGCTCATACTTTCACAACTTTAGATGTATCAATGAGTACTTGCAATAAGCCTTACACAACAATAGATATTCAAAATGCTCAAGTGTGATTAAATGAGAGGCCTTTGCTTCTTATTTATAATTTCATGTAGCTTCCTCAAGGGGTTACCTTCTAACCATCTTAACCCACTTTCCTTATTTTAGGAATAACCCACTTCTAACCACTTGTCCACTTATCTTGACCACTTTTCGCAATTAGTAAGTTCTCCATTAACTTTATTATTTAAACAATTTATTTTGCATCCACTTTGACTTATATTACACTCATCACTTCACTTTATTATTTAAATAATTTCTTTTTCGCAACCATTTTGACTACTTTGACCTTTTGGGCCTTCTAGATTAGTCATGAGGGTTCTCCAACTTTACATGGCCATAACTCTCTAACTGTGAGGAGTTATGTGACATCCCAGATACCACTGAAAATGACATGACATGTACTATCCATCTAGAATAGTCTTACCTGCAAATATATCAAAACTCATACCATTATCCATTAAAAAAACTTGGGTCCATTACCCAAACCTTTGTGCTACCGTAATTTGCTACCGGACTTTCTTCAAGGGTTGACATCAATGAAAACCAACCCAATTAATCAACAATCTCCCCCTTTGGCATTAATGGAAACACTCTGATGCAATATTGAATTCATATCACTCATGCTCCCCCTGTGACCATCGCTCTTCTTGGAACCATGCCTCTGTGCTCTTCATATAATAAATATCTCCCCCTTTGTCATCAATGGCAAGGGTATCTTTCCATCCGGGGCTACTCCCCCTAACTGATTTGTCCTTGGGGATACTCCCCCTGACTGAAATATTCCTCAAAATGATCTCCCAACCTGAAATTTCCTCTTTATGGTGTTTCCTTGTGTACATATAAGATAAGCATTCAAAAGTATTCATTTTGGAGTAGAAATTACTCCAAGTCTTTGGAAAAGATTCTCAAAGGCTTCCCATGGAAGCGATTTTGTAAAGATATCTTCCACTTATTCTTTTGTGCCCACATATTCAACTCTGATGTTCTTATCTCCAACTTGTTCATGTAGGAAGTGATACTTGATTGGAATGTGCTTCATCTTGGAGTACATCACCGGGTTCTTTGAGATACTGATGGCACTTGTATTATCACAATAGATTAGAATGGGCTCATCATACTCAACCTGTATATCTGTCAAAGTTTTTTTCATCCATAGAACCTATGTACAACATGTTGTTGCTGCAATATATTCTTCTTCGACTGTAGATAAAAATATTGATGTTTTTTTCTTTCTTAGCCAAGATACTAAACACTCACCCAAGTAGAACGTTGCTCCATTGGTGCTTCGTTGGTCATCATTGCAACCTTCCCGATCTGCATATGTGTAGGAAATGCATGATAGATCCTTTCCTTTTGGATACCATAATACAAACTCTTTTGTTCCTTTGATATATCTAAAAATCTATTTCATTGTTAAGACATGTGATTCCTTTGGTGCTACTTGAAATCGTGCCACCTGTCCAATTTTATGCATTAGATCTAGTCTGGATGTTGTCACATATAGTAAGCTACCAATAATTGGCCTATATATTTAGCACTTCCTACCACCCTCAAACTGATGGACGGACGAAAAGGGTGAATCAAATATTAGAAGACATGTCAGGATGCATGTAATGCATCAACCCAAAAAGTAGGAAGACTACCTGCCACTAGTGGAATTCGCTTACAATAACGGCTACCAAGAATCCCTGAAGATGAGTCCTTTCGAAGTCCTCTATGGTAGGTTGTGCAATACTCTAGTTAGTTGGATTAATTCTGTAAACAGAGTTACTATTGGACCCGACATGTTGAAAGAAATGGAACAACAAGCGATTCAGATAAAACAAAATCTAAAAGTCGCTCAGAACCGACAGAAACGTTACGCCGACCAAAAGAGAATTCCAAGAGAGTTCAAGGTGGGAGACCATGTATACCTTAGAGTTAGGCCCGGGAAGAGTTCCCTAAATATGGGAGCATGTGCCAAGTTGGTACCTCAATATTGTGGACCCTTTGAAGTTCTAGATAGAGTGGGACCTGTAGCCTATAGGCTAGCACTTCCTCCCACAATTAAAGCACATAATGTTTTCCATGTTTCATTATTGAAGAAATATGTACATGATTCTAATCATATAATTGATTGGTCTGTGATCCAGGTGGAACCAGAGGGAGAATTCCTACCAAAACCTCAATGCATACTGGACAAAAAGGAAACCCTGCTCAGGAACCGAACCATTGCACAGGTCAAGGTGCAGTGGAAACATTTTGGCCCATATGAGGCTACATGGGAAATGGAAGATGCCATGAAATGGGCATATCCGATTTTGTTTACTTCTATACCTACACATTCTATTGATAGATAGAACAATGAGGACGATGTTCCTTTAAAAGGTGGAGGGAATTGTAACACCCTGTTTCCCCCAGACTGTAAAAATTACTATACTAGCCAAGAACTATGGCAAACTCAAATATTGTGAATGATTGATTTAACAGACCTTAGTATAAAAGGTCTGAGGAATGT
>JASDQU011179455.1:2715-14691 GCA_032191745.1 Picea mariana | reverse complement strand
GGTGGAATGGGGGGAGAGGAGAGCATACAGATACAAACACACGACAGGAATCGCGAGGAGGAGAACCAGAGGAACTCCAGAAAATACAGAGAGTGATGAGAAGAGGAGAAGGAGAGTAACCTTCGTCTTGGACTTTCGACGAGCGGGAAGTAAGAGAATGAGTCTCAAAGAATCATGGTCTAGCTCGGGGGTGGCTAGTGGTAAATCCTTTTGGAGTCACTGAGCCTATGGTTGGGTGGAAATGAGTTCCCCTCTCAAAAGTTGTTTTACACCTAGTGTTTTCTGATAAGTGTCCATGTCCTCTATTTCAAATTTGAATGTTCCTGAAATGCATGCTCATGTGTGTATGCTTATAGATGATTGATTTCTGCATAGAAGTGTTTTCCTGGTGATTTGATTAACAACAATGAATGTGTGCTTATACTTATATAACTATAATCGATTTACGTATAGAATGAATAAGTTCCAATTTTGAGCTCATTCCCTGGAGAGTTGTCCCATGTACTTGACCCCAGCCATGCCCTTGGTTGTTTTTCCCCCAAGGAACCTCCTTCAGGGAGGCTCTATCATACTCCAGAGCCGAAGTGAGTTCCTTGAAAGCACCACCATTTTTAAATAAATACTTAAGCTTACCTCACCCTTGTCACAAAGTTCATAGCTCGATGATTTAAGATGGCCTCTTAGTCCAGTCACCCAAATTGGTGATAATTACCCAAGAAACCATTGAAGAATTTTATGGCCTAAGTTTTGAAACCTTGCAACAGAAAGAATGGTCCCCTTTGAGTTTGGTATTTCGGAGTTTCGACACCCAAGATGCCCAAGGACAAGTGTCCCTATACTCACATGTCACGAAATCTTGATTCGCGAAATCCTGAATTGATAGAGCATGAGTAGATTTTAATGGTTTGGTGTTTCGGCACCTAGAACTCCCAAGGGTAAGTTCCCTTGTTCTTGCCAGTCCTGAAATCCCAATTAGAGAAACCCCAAAATGGACTAGCATGGATGAGTTGTGATGTTTCAGTGTTTCGGTACATGGGAAACCCAAGGGTAAGTTCCCTTGTTCTCGCTAGTTCCGAAATCCCGATTCGCGAAACCCCGAACTGATAGAGTGTGAGTAGATCTTAATGTTTCGACGTTTCGGTACCCGGGACTCCCAAGGGTAAGTTCCCTTGTTCTCGCCAGTCCCAAAATCCCGATTAGCAAAACCCTGAAATGGACTAGCATGGATGAGTTGTGATGTTTCAGCGTTTCGGTACCCAGGAAACCCAAGGGTAAGTTCCCTTATTCTCGCCAGTCCTGAAATCCCGATCTGCGAAACCCCGAACTGATAAAGCATGAGTATATTTTAATGTTTTGGTGTTTTGACACCTAGGACACCCAAGGGTAAGTTCCCTTGTTCTCACCAGTCTCGAAATACCGATTAGTGAAACACCGAAATGGACTAGCATGGATGAGTTGTGATGTTTCGGCGTTTCGATACCTGGGAAACCCAAGGGTAAGTTCCCTTGTTCTCGCCAGTATTGAAATCTCAATTAGAGAAACCTCGAAATGGACTAGCATGGATTAGTTGTGATGTTTCGACATTTCAGTACCTGGAAAACCCAAGGGTAAGTTCCCTTGTTCTCGCCAGTCCTGAAATCCCGATTTGCGAAACCCCGAAATGATATAGTGTGGTTTGAGTTTGGTATTTCGGTGTTTCAGCACCTGGGATACCCAAGGACAAGTGTCCTTGTCCTCACATGTCACAAAATCCTGATTAGCGAAATCCCAAAATGAGCTTAGCGATGAATACAAGCTTAGGAGTTTCGGCTCCCGGGAAACCTAGGTGCGAGACCTCCTGTCTTCCCATAGCTCGAAATCCCAACATAGGAAATCCTGAAATGAGTGTGGTGGATATAAGGTTTTTGGTAATTCAGCACCCGCGATGCCCAAGGGAGAATCCCTTGTAATCACCAGTCCCAAAACCCTGACTTGCGAAACGTCAAAATGATAGAGCGTGGAAAGGTTATGATGTTTCAAAGTTTCGACTCCCGAGAAACCCAGGTGCGATACCTCCTGTCCTCGCATATCGCGAAATCCCAATAGGTGAACTCTCAAAATGTATTATCACATATAGTTTTGGTGTTTCGGCGTTTTGGTACCCGAGATTTCCAAAGGTCAGTTTTCCTCGTATTCGCCAGACGTGAAACTCCAATGGAGGAAACCCCAAAATGAGTTTGGCAGATATAGGGTGTTCGATGTTTTGGCACCCGTGAAACCGAAGGGTAGGAACCCCTCGTCCTCTTTTACCATGAAAACCTAGTACGCGAAACCCCGAAAGGTGAAGTGCCAGGTTCTAATCCGAGGCATTATTAAATGTGACTATCTGTTGGTTTCTTTTGGATTTTGGCCTCTCGAAAGACAAAGAGTAGGGGAATGCTTGCATCACGATTCCCCGAATCGCGAAAGCTTGGAGCACCTCTCCGGTAAAGCCTGTGGTCATAATCGATGATCACACAGTTAAGGACAAGGAAAGGTAGGGTCTGTACCAGGCCCCATAGAAATTTGGGGACTCTATTCCTCGGAGAGAAGAAGAAAAAGCCAAAAATTTTAGTTCTCGTAGTGGGTTTGTTACAAATTGGTATTAGAGCATGGTTACAACACTTGGTCTACTTGGGCTCATGAATGGGTTACGCAAAGACTCCATCTGAATCACTCTTAACAAGAGTAACCCTCTATCTTAACCCCCCTAATCAAAAGTTGAAGTTGAGAATGAAAAACCCCTATTGTGTGTATGCATGTGAAAAATATGAATTATGTATTGGTTATAAATGAATATAAATATTGACTAACAACCAGCGTTTTTCCTTGCACACAAGCGGAATATCAACCATGGAAAATTACAGACGTATAAAATGGTGACTCACCATGAAGTGGGGGAGGGCTCCCACAATAGAGACGAAGAGTCTGACGAAAGGAGGGCCGTAGGGACCCCTTCGGATCTAGCTGATACTATGAGGAGCCTCATGGTCGAATTGCAGAGCTACAAGGATGACAATGAAAGGATGATAAAAGAGAAAGAGAAGCAAACATAAATTAATGTGGTTTTACTGTAGAGATTATCCGACGTACAAAGGCAATTGCAACATGAACCTGAGACACAAAAATGTGGTGATGTCAGTGGCCACACTGAGAGGATCACCTCGAGAAAGGTCCACCCCAGAGATAAGGGACAAGCGTCGGACGATTATTCTAGAAAGGAAGCTGGCAACTCCGAGGGATCTTCTACCAACAGAACTAGTTCTCACTCCTGAAGAAAATGAAAAAAGTAGAAACTTTCCAAGAATCATAATCTCGAAGAGTTCAAGAATGCCAAACCACCCTCTTTCGACAGTGAAATAAAGAAAGGAGAAGAAGCAGAGGCCTGGCTTCTTGGACTAAAGAAGTACTTCAGAGTCCATGACTTCTCATAAAACTTGAAGGCCCAAGTAGCCACCTTCAACTTGAATGGAAAGGATTCCATTTGGTGGGAAGACCTTAAGAATGTAAACGGGATTCACGAAGAAGACCTGTCTTGGGAACGGTTTGAGAAATACTTCAGAAAGAAGTATCTGTAGGAGAAATATTTTGATAAAAAGACTAAAGAATTCTATGAACTCAAGCTAGGGAAACTCACCATAGAGGAATATGTCAGCAGATTCCTCGGGTTGCTAAGGTATGTACCCTACATAAAAGAAGAAAAGGCAAAGGTGCAATGATTCATTAGTGGACTACCTAAGGACTATCAAAACAGGATTGAATTTGACTAACCAAAGACCCTAGAATATACTATCTGAAAGGCAAGATATTGTTATGAATAGCTTGGGCATTGGATAGGACCTCGCGAAGGCTGGAAGCAGAAGAATAGTTCATGATTCCAGAAAAGAGGGTTGAAATTCCCAAGATTTAAGGACTATAAAAAGAACTCAAGGATGAGCCTCCCAGCATGAAGTGTACACCAACAAAACTTTCCCTCCTTGAGTGGAAATAAAATTTCTAGATCTGCCCCAGTAAAGACTGATAACCCAAAGAGAGAACCTTTGAAATGTTGGGGTTGTGGAGAAGAACATCTACTGAGGGACTGCTCGCACCGACAACAGAACAACCAAATAATTTACAACATTCAAGAAGCTACCACCATCAATAACGCGGCCCGGAATGTACCACAAATTTATGCAGCCTTGGACAATAACCAAGTTGACCACCAATCTTCAGTGGTGGAAATCAAAGGTATGATAACCAACCATCTAGTGTCTATTCTAATTGACCCTGGTTTAAATTTGAGTTATATAGCCCCTAAGGCTATGGATAAATATAAACTACAGCCACATAAAAATGCCAAGCCATGGTTGGTACAGTTAGCCATTGGCACCAAAGGAAGGGTAGTGATGGTCATACCAGCCTGCCAATTCATTATGGGCAAATTCCCCACCCAGACAACCCTTAACATATTACCCCTGGGATTGTATGATCTGTTGATTGGTATGGACTGGCTAGCCACCCATAAATCCAAACTAGACTGTTACCATAAAACCTTGGAATGTGTAAGTGAAGAAGGAAGGAGAATAACCCTTCAAGGGATCCAAAAACCTATCTCGGTGAGACAAATATCATCTTTTCAAATGAGAAAGTATTGCAGAAAAGGATGTCCCCTATATGCAATACAGGTGTTGAAAAAAATTGAAGGTGACAAACCAAGCCTCGAAGACCACCCCACATTGAGAGAATACGGAGATGTATTTCCAGAAGAGGTACCGGGCTTACCTCCGAGAAGGGACATCGACTTCTCAATAGAACTTGCACCAGGAGCAGTGCCAATGTCTAGGATACCCTATAGGATGAGCACACTTGAGCTACTTGAACTTAAATTACAACTAAAAGAAATGATGGATAGAGGCTATATTTGGCCCAACGTGTCTCCATGGGGAGCACCAGTCCTGTTTGTGAAAAAGAAAGACGGTACCCTCCGACTGTGTATAGATTATAGACAACTCAATAAGGTAACCATAAAGAACAAGTGCCCTTTACCCAGGATTGATGACTTGTTCAATCAATTGGGAGGTGCCTCTATCTTCTTGAAGATTGACTTGAGATCTGTGTAGCATCAAGTCCGAATCAAGGGTGAAGACATCCACAAAACTGCCTTTAGGATGAGATATGGTCACTACGAGTTTGTGGTAGTACCATTCAGATTGACCAATGCCCCTGCCACTTTTATGTGCTTGATGAACAATGTGCTCAGCAAATTCCTAGACAAATTTGTGCTGTTTTTTATTGACGACATATTTATTTACTCCAAGAATAGAGAGGAACATGAGGAACACCTTAGGCTTGTGCTTCAAGTGCTAAGATAACATCAAATCTTTGCCAAATTTAACAAGTGTGACTTTTTCTAGAAGCGAATACATTACTTGGGCCATGTCCTATCTGAAGAAGGGGTAGAAATAGACCCTAATAAGATCACGTCTATCATGGAATGGCCTACCCCGAAGGACATTTCAGATATCAGATCCTTTATGGGCTTGGCAGGATACTATAGGAGATTTATAAAAGGATTCTCCAAGATTGGGAGTCCAATCACTGCCCTCCAAAAGAACGGGACAAAATTCACATGGACACAAAAATGTGAAGAAAGATTTCAAACCCTGAAACATCTACTGACCCATGCACCCGTACTGAAGATCGCCGATTCTGAAGCTGATTTCCTCATGTGCACAGATGCCTATAAGGAAGGGCTCAGAGGAGTCCTTATGCAAGGAGGAAATTTGGTCTGCTATGAATCCCAAAAATTGAATGAGCACGAAGTCAATGATGTGACCCATGATCTAGAGCTGGCCACCATAGTGCATGCCTTGAAAATGTGGAGGCATTACCTCCTGGGAAGAAAATTTGTACTTATGACAGACCACTGTGGATTGCGATATCTGTTTGACCAACCAAAGCTCAATGCTAGACAAGCTAGGTGGATGTCCCTCCTCAGCAAGCTTGATTTTGAAATCAAACATATTAAGGGAAAGGAAAATAGGGTGGCTGATGCCCTTAGCAGAAGCATGAAAATGATTCACCTGGCAGTGGTAAGCACCTGCGAGACGGATGTCAAGGAAAGAGTCAGAAATGCAAAAGAGACAGAAACATTCTTCCAGACTGTGACCTCATACCTGCAGCAAGAACCCACAGGGATAAAGTATGGAGGCTACCATATGATGGAAGGAGGTCTGCTCACTTACAGAAATAGATTGTATATCCCAGATTGTGACGACTTGAAGAGGTTCATAGTGGATGAACTGCACGAAAGACCCTACACTGGTCATCCAGGATACCAGAAGATGATTACGGCCAACAGGAAACAATTCTATTGGCCTGGATTGAAGAAAGACATAGTTGAGTACTTAGCCAAATGCATAGAATGCCAACAGGTAAAAGAAGAACACTGCAACCCAACAGGATTATTACAACCTCTACCAATCCATGAATGGAAATGAGAAACCATCTCCATGGATTTCATCACCGGATTACCAGCCTTGACCAAACAGAATGATGCCATCATGGTAGTGGTGGATAAATTGAGCAAGTCCACTCATTTCAACCCCATCAAGTCGACTTGTAAGGCAATAGACATCGCCAACGTACTCATGAAGGAGATATTCAGACTGCATGGTATGCCGAAAGAGATCGGGTCTGACAGAGACACAAAATTTACTTCCAAATTTTGGAAATCACTGATGGTTGGTTTGGATACCAAGTTACTATTTAGCACAGCCTATCACCCTCAAACCAATGGAAAGATGGAAAGGGTGAATCAAATATTAGAAGACATGCTCAGGATGCATGTAATGCATCAACACAAAAAGTGGGAACATTTTCTACCACTAGTGGAATTCGCCTACAACAACGGCTACCAAGAATCCCTGAAGACGAGCCCTTTCGAAGTCCTCTATGGTAGGTCATGCAATACTCCATTCAGTTGGAGTAATACCGTAAATAGAGTTAATATTGGACCTGACATGTTGAAAGAAATGGAACAACAAGTGATTCAGATAAAACAAAATCTAAAGTTCGCTCAGAACTGACAGAAAAGTTACGCCAACCAAAAGAGAACTCCAAGAGAGTTCAAAGAGGGAGACCACATATACCTCTGAGTTAGGCCCAAGAAGAGTTCCTTGAGGATGGGAGCCTATGCCAAGTTGGCATCTCAGTATTGTGGACCCTTTGAAGTTCTAGATAGAGTGGGACCTGTAGCCTATAGGCTAGCACTTCCTCCCACAGTAAAAGCACATAATGTTTTCCATGTTTCATTATTGAAGAAATATGTACATGATTCTAATCATATAATTGACTGGTCTATGATCCAGGTGGAATCGGAGGGAGAATTCCTACCAAAACCTCAATGCATACTAGACAGAAAGGAAACCCCGCTCAGGAACCGAACCATTGCATAGGTCAAGGTGCAGTGGAAACATTTTGGCCTAGATAAGGCTACCTGGGAAATGGAAGATACCATGAAACAAGCATATCCGATTTTGTTTACTTCTATACTTACATGTTCTATTGATAGATAGAACATCGAGGACGATGTTCCTTTAAGGGGGAGGGAATTGTAACACCCTGTTTCCCCCAGTCTGTAAAAGTAACTATACTGGCCAAGAACTATGGCAAACTCAAAGATTGTGAATGTTTGAATTAATGGACCTTAGTATAAAAGGTACAAGGAATGTAAATGATGTATGAATGTATGTTGCATCAGTGCTGAGAGGAGGATTTGTTGAAAAGATACCACGACGGCTGATGAGAGATGGTGGAAGGGGATGGGAGTGGCTGCGTTAACTTCCACTGAACCAAACCATACTGGTTTTTACGTTCTCAGGAAAATCAAAGCTCACTCTTAGACCATGAAATGAATTACCCGCCCGGACGCTAGGTGGGGAGGCTCCTCAAGAGTAAATGAGGGGATGGGGCGAACCGCCCATCCGTAGAAGCTCTCAGACCTGACCATCAGACAAGGAATTTCGTGCCACATGCAACCTCGTAGGAGGAAAGAAGTGTGGAAGGGGGGGAGAGGAGAGCATATATATACATACATGCAACAGGAATCGCAAGGAGGAGAACCAAAGGAACTCCGGAAAATACAGAGAGTGATGAGCAGAGGAGAAGGAGATTAATCTTCGTTCTGGACTTCCGACGAGTAGGGAGTAAGAGACTGAGTCTCAAAGCATTGTGGTCTATCTCGGGGGTGGCTAGTGGTAAATCCTTTTGGAGTCACTGAGCCTGTGGTTGGGTGGAAATGAGCACCCCTCTCAGCAGTTATTTTAAACCTGGTGTTTTCTGATAAGTGTTTGTGTCCTGTATTTCAAATTGGAATTTTTCTGAAATGCATGCTCATGTTTCTACACTTATAGATGATTGATTTCTGCATAGAAGTGTTTGCCTGGTGTTTTGGTCAGCAACAATGAATGCATGATTATACTTATATAAATATAATCGGTTTACGTCTAGAACGAATAAGTTCAGATTTTGAGCTCATTCCCTGGAGAGTTGTCCAATGTACTTGACCCCAGCAATGCCCTAGGTTGTTTTTCCCCGAAGGCACCTCCTTCCGGGAGGCTCCATCATACTCCAGAGCTGGAGTGAGTTCCTTGAAAGGACCACCATTTTTAAATAAATACTTAATCTTAACTCACCCTTGTCACAGAGTTCATAGCTCGATGATTTAAGATGGCCTCGCAGTCCAGTCACCCAACTTGGTGATAATTACCCAAGAATCCATTGAAGGATTTTATGGCCTAAGTTTGGAAACCCTGCACCAGAAAGAATGGTCCCCTTTGAGTTTGGTATTTTGGAGTTTCGGCACCCGGGATACCCAAGGACAAGTGTCCTTGTCCTCACATGTCACGAAATCCTGATTCGCAAAACCCCGAACTGATAGAGCATGAGTAGATTTTAATGTTTCAACGTTTCAGCACCCAGGACTCCCAAGGGTAAGTTCCCTTGCTCTCACCAGTCCCGAAATCCCGATTAGCGAAACCTTGAAATGGACTAGCATGGATTAGTTGTGATGTTTCGGCGTTTCCGTACCCGGGAAACCCAAGGGTAAGTTCCCTTGTTCTTGCCAGTCCCGAAATCCCAATCCGTGAAACCCCGAACTGATAGAGCGTGAGTAGATTTTAATGTTTTGACGTTTCGACACCCAAGACTCCCAAGGGTAAGTTCCCTTGTTCTCGCCAGTCTTGAAATCTTGATTAGCGAAACCCTGAAATGGACTAGCATGGATGAGTTGTGATGTTTCAGCGTTTTAGTACCCGGGAAACTGAACGGTAAGTTCCCTTGTTCTCGCCAGTCCCGAAATCCTGATCCGCGAAACGCCGAACTGATAGAGCGTGAGTATATTTTAATGTTTCAGTGTTTCGGAACCCGAGACTCCCAAGGGTAATTTCCCTTGTTCTCGCTAGTCCTGAAATCCCGATTAGCGAAACCCCGAAATGGACTAGCATGGATGAGTTGTGATGTTTCGGCATTTCAGTACCCGGGAAACCCAAGGGTAAGTTCCCTTATTCTCGCCAGTCTTGAAATCTCGATTAGGGAAACCCCGAAATGGACTAGCATGGATTAGTTGTGATGTTTCGACGCTTCGGTACCCAGGAAACCCAAGGGTAAGTTCCCTTGTTATCGCCAGTCCTGAAATCCCGATTCGCGAAACCCCAAAATGATATAGTGTGGTTTGATTTTGGCATTTTGACATTTCGACACCCGAGATACCCAAGGACAAGTGTCCTTGTCCTCACATGTCACGAAATCCCGATTAGTGAAATCCCGAAATGAGCTTAGCGATGAATACAAGCTTAGGAGATTCGGCTCCCAGGAAACCCAGGTGCGAGACCTCCTGTCTTCACATAGCCAAAAATCCCAACATGCGAAACCCCGAAATGAGCGTGGTGGATATAAGGTTTTCGGTGTTTCGACACCCGGGATGCCCAAGGGAAAATCCCTTGTAATCACCAGTCCCAAAACCCCGACTTACGAAACCCCGAAATGATAGAGCGTGGAAAAGATATGATGTTTTGGAGTTTCAGCTCTCGGGAAACCAAGGTGTGATACCTCTTGTCCTCGCATATCGTGAAATCTCGATAGGTGAACTCTCGAAATGGATTAGCACATATAGTTTTGGTGTTCTGGCATTTCGGTACCCGGGATTTCCAAAGGTCAGTTTTCCTCATATTCGCCAGACACGAAAATACAATGGAGGAAACCCCAAAATGAGTTTGGAGGATATAGGGTTTTCGATGTTTCAGCACCCCTGAAATCGAAGGGTAGGAACCCCTCGTCCTCTTTTATTGTGAAAAATCGGTACGTGAAACCCCGAAAGGTGGAGTGCCAGGTTCTAATCTGAGGCATTATTAAATGTGACTATCTGTTGGTTTCTTTCGGATTTCGGCCCCTCAAAAGATAGAGAGTAGGGGAATTCTTGCATCGCGATTCCCCGAATCACAAAATATGGGAACACCTCTCCGGTAAAGCCTGTGGTTATAGTCGATGATCACACAGTTAAGGACAAGGAAAGGTAGGGTCTGTACTAGGCCCCATAGAAATTCGGGGACTCTGTTCCTCAGAGAGAAGAATAAAAAGATGAAAATTTTAGTTCCCGTAGTGGGTGTGTTGCATCCCTCTATTTCTTTTTTCTCATAGAAATTCTCCCACCAATCTTTGACATGGGGGATGGCCTTGAGAAGCGCAAATGTAATATTTTATCTATCAAAAAAGTTGTGGATAGAAAAGGCCCTTCTAGAAGGTTTAATCATCTGTCTACGACATCCACATGTAGTTGACCTTCAAATATAGGAATACCAAATTTATATGTACTTTTAAGGGGATGACGCCTCTTCTTGAGGTAGATGCATCGCTTGTTGATAGTCATCGAAGGATATGTGAAAATTTTTCCATCATTATGTTCCTCTGTCACTCGAGGTATTCCTTGAGAAACATTTTGAAATGATCTCTTGTCCCATCATCTTTATTTTCTCCCACCATGGAAGTTTTCTTTGACATGCGAGAGCAGTTATCCCCAAGATAAACAAGCTCGATACCCAACTCTCTATACCTTGACCTCATCGGGAACATGCACTAAAAAACAAGAAGGAGCAGACCCATCTAATACCACTGATATTGATTTAAGATTGGAACGAAAAAAAACACAGATCTATAATATTAACATAGAGAAATGGTGAATAATAATAGAGATACAGTAAAACTTGACTTCCCTTAAATAAGAAATATGTTGAAACTGTAAAATGCAAACTTAAACAAGCTTGCTAGAATGGTGACAACTTATCTCTAAGAAGAGACATGACATCTATGCTCATTCGAAAGAAACTGATTACAATGAGGCTCCAAAGGAATTTTTACATCATACATGAATTCCAAAATCCTAGACATCCAAAAACCTAACACTAGGAGATGAAGCGCCAAAAGTCATGTGGGTCATGTTGGGATAAGTTGGTACATCAACTTCTTAGGGTCATAACTTTTTCATATGATATTCGTTTTAGGCACACAATATCCCACTGGAAAGGTCTATTTGAGGATTACACATTATTCCATCACACTCTAACTCCATATATTTTGTGACTATGGCGGGCCCAAAAAACCATTGTTTAGGGTTTCAAAATGGCCCCGAAAGTTTAGGACCTGAAAAGATAGGAAAAAAAAGCCAAGATAAAAAATGTAACTTCCAACATGAAATTTGAATGTGAGATACATGGAAGAGGTGGGTGGTCACTGATATCCACCTGTATCAAGATAAGTTTTCTCCAAACTGGGAATTAATATTTCAATCCCTACTTTAAATGAATTGCAACCAGTCCAAATCATATGAATACGTGCATCTCCTACCTTCTCCATATTGTAGCCACATTTTGCAATTATATATTCACACAAAAATACCACCCAATGAACCTCATCAACTAA
>JASDQU011179454.1:11420-26383 GCA_032191745.1 Picea mariana | reverse complement strand
CTTCATAAAGCATTAATCAAACTAATATGAAAAATGCATGAAGTATTTTTCCCACAAATGCATAATTAAATGCGTGAGAAATAAAACTCAAGAAAACATCATTTTAATCCACTTAAACACTTTTGTCGCCACCTTAAAATCAACATGGCACAAATTAAGAAGTTCTTTCACGTGCGGAGATCCATTCGGATCAACCAAGGAGGCCAAACCCAATCCCCTTTTTCAGGACAAATCCCAATTGGGACGCAACCCCCGATTGGAGGGAAACCTCCACCGACCTCGCCCTATGGACAAAACATACCTCCATCCTTGGCCCAGTATTGGAATTATCTTATTCAACATAATCCTGTCTCGACTTGGGGGCAACAACCTCAAGCTAGCTCCTTCATAACCCCTAGTACTGGCCAACCATATCTAGGCATGTCCAATCCTATTTGGGGCTCGAACACTCAACCCCACACCCCTGTTCAAGGGTACAACCCTATGAATTACTTGCTTCCACACCAACAACCAAATCTTCCCGGATCTTCGCATTATATGCAAACTACTTATGGTCCCACTAGTCTACTAACAGGACTCCCTCCCCAAAGTCACCAGTACCCACATGTGAATAGACAGTTACCCTTCTTAGCCACCCTGGACCTCCCCGATCTGTCGAGAATTTTAAATGATCCTATCCGTCACTCTCCTCAATGGCCCGCCATATTGATCAAACTACCATCTGACATCCCTAAATTCGATGGTAAACCGGGAGAGGACCCAAACAATCATGTAATGACTTTTCCCCTTTGGTGTTCATCTAACTCCTTGATGGATGACTCTATTCATTTACACCTTTTTCAGTGAACCCTCATAGGTTCCTCCGTGAAGTGGTATATAGAATTACCACAAGGCTTCTTCACCAAATTCAACACCCTCGCTATGGCTTTCCTCACCCACTACCAGTTACTGATCCACTACGAAACGAGAACCAAAATTTTGAGTTCTTTCAAACAAACCAAAGCCACTCATATCTCTGATCACATTCATGAGTGGTGATGGAGACGATGTCTCATCAAACTCGAACTTCTCGATCAGTTGCTGGCAGAGTGGTTCATGAAATCATTCGTGAACGAAATCGCTTGTGACATCGCCATGGGTGGAGTTGTCACAGAAGAACAGGAAATTAATCATTCTCAATACCTCGACTTCGTTTACTCACAAATGGGTACTCTTTATGACTTACTCCCTGACACACCTCGTCCTTCTACTTCTGCTACTTCAAATACTCCTACTTCTTTTCATGCAGCTGACGGTGTGATTGTAACTTTCCATGCCCAACCTCATTCCGTCCAAATCTCTAGCAACAACCGCAACATCCATTTCTTCTAATGTTCAAAATGTTTCGTCTCCTACCCCTCCCACTGGTAAGCATTCTGAGGTGAACTCTGTTCAATCTGCCCTCGCCGGAAAAAATAAATCCAAAAAAGGAAAGGGTAAGAACAAGGAGGATAAAAATAATCCGCAATCTGAGAAAACCAAAACACCACTTCTTCACGATAAGGATAAGCGCAAACCCCAATACCCTTGTCTTATATGTGGTGATGATCACTACAGTAAGGATTGTCCACGACGNCTATGTCTTAATGTGTACAGGTGATTCAAAGAAGAATGACATCACACTTACCACTCGAGCCAAAGATTATTGTTCCTCCAAAGAGAAGGTCGATGCAATACCTCCTTCGTTGGTCCAACCATATCCCACGACTCCACCTACCAACGGTTCTCTTCATCTCAAATGACCGAGCCTAGATACATTCCTTCGCCCTCCCCCAAAGGGTGTTGTTCAAAAATCGGCTTTCAATCCTCATGCGAATGTTGCCCAAAACTACAGTATTGTCGAAGATTTGGCCCAAGCACCGTCCGTGATGTCATCCCTCGAAGTCCTTTAGAGTTTTCCTATACAATGGAAGGCACTGTTGAAATCTATTGGTGGAATCGACCCTACAGATATAAATTTAATAATTTTTGACTTGGAAGATCACATTCCAAGGTTACCCCCACAACTCGACTTCCAAATACAAGTTATTGTCTCTGACAAAAAAAATTGTAGAACAGTTATTAATGAGGGTGCCTTAACGTGTGTCATGTCTATTACCTGCTGGAAATCCATCGGCTCTCCTCCTTTGACTGAATCCCACAACATGCTCAAATCCTTCAATGGATCTAGTTTTAAGCCTTGCGATGTCCTCCCTTTGTTTCCTATTACGTTAGAAGGCAAAACGGTCAACGTTGAAGTGGAGGTCTTTGGCGCTCCTCTTGATTACAACCTTCTACTTGGCTGTAGCTGGATCAATTCCATGTGTGCAGTTGTGTCCACCCTTTTCCATGTCATGCATTTCCCACATCAAGGAAAAGTAGTTACCATAGACTAATTGGCCTTCTTTCACTCTGATGCATGTACCGACAATGTACCTTTCATTGCAAAACCCCCCCTTGGATATGAGAACGTCGGTGTCGGTCTTCTTAAAGATTCCTCTTTGATGGGTACTTTCCCCATTCCACCACCCTATGTTCCACATCCATTTGTTGACTCGATCAACATGATCTCCACCTCTGTTCACGGAACCCCTACGTCTTATGACCCGTGGATAGTACTCAACCCTGACGATCATCTTCGTTTTGGCGACGAAATGCCTTTGAGTCCGGTCGAATCCGCTTATCAAGCCATTCAATAGACAACCCCTTCTACCCCCTCTCTTGGTGCTTTATCTCAAGATCCATTCCACATCATTTTTCCTACAAACGAGATGATTATGTTTGTTATGTCCGTGGAAGATACCCCTTGGGACAATGGACATCATCGTTCCATCCTCTTCCTGGAACAACACACCATCGAGGGTTACCAACGAATCTCGACTCCATCGACCGTTGTCATCATTTCTGTCATTCCTGAGTCTACACACGATATGTTCTATGAAGGGAACTTAAGTAATATCTCACCCACCATCCCCCTCAACATATCCATAAAACCTGGAGTTGTCGAAAATGTGCATATCGGAGCTTCGTGTTCCCATGAAGAAGTTGTCACCTACAAGTCTGTTTTCCAAGAATTTCGTGACGTCTTCACATGGAGCTATGAAGAAATGCTAGGGATTGACCCTGACATTGTGGTACATGAGATTAAGACATACCCAAGCGCTAAACCCATCCGAAAACAACTTCATCTGGTCCACCCACGTAAAGCAGCTGCTATCAATCTTGAAGTTGAGAAACTTCTCAAAGATGGCTTTATTTACCCTATGGCTCTAACTGACTGGGTTTCCAATCTTTTTTTGATTGACAAGAAGCAAGGCACAATCCACGTGTGCATTGATTATAGGGACATTAACAAATCTTGTCCTAAAGACAACTTTCCTATCCCCTTCGTTGACCAAATCGTCGATAATTGTGCCGGAAGTGAAATATTCTCTCTGATTGATGGTTTCTCTGGATATAATCAAATCAATATCGTTCCCGTGGACCACCACAAGACCGCTTTTATTTTTCCTTGGGGCACTTTCGCCTACCAGAAACTTCCATTCGGTTTGAAGAATGCCGGTGCAACTTTTCAATGTGCTATGTCTTACGCCTTTCATGATATAAAGCACATTGTGCAACCATATCTCGATGAATTACCCGCTCATTCCATGCACTGTGTAGATCATCCAATACACCTCTGCACCGTTTTCCTTTGATGTCGATTTTACCACATATGCTTGAATCCCCACAAATGTGTTTTTTGCATAGAATCTGACCGAATTTTGGGCTTTATTGTTTCACGTCAAGGGATTAGGGTAGATCCTTTGAAGGTCAAGGTGATTCTCAATCTCCCTCCTCCTTCCTCACTTCATCAGTTACAAAGTTTGCAAGGGAAGACAAACTTTCTCCATCGTTTCATCCCGACCTATGCTGAGCTAACTCTTGGATTTACGCGATTGCTCAAGAAAGGTTCTGAGTTCATATGGGACACCACTGCCAACAAAGATTTTGAAGCTTTGAAACTGTCTTTGACACATACCCCACTACTCTTCCCACTTGATTACAGTCAGGATTATTTCATCTACCTCGCAGCCTCGGACTATACCATCTCTATGGTTCTCGTCCAGGAGGATGATTCTCATGACGAACATGTCATCTATTACTTGAGTCAAAATCTCACGACTACCGAAACCAAGTATTTACATGTTGAAAAACTGGCCTTGGCAGCTGTCCAAGTTGTTCAACGTTTCTGACACTATATCCTTTCTCGCAAGACTACGGTAATTTCTAACTGCAACCCGATGCAGCACATTCTTACATGCCAATTGCTAGGGGGAAAATACTCCAAATGGATCGTAATACTCCAAGAGTTTGACTTAGAATTCAAACGCGCTAAGTTCAAGAAATCCTTAGTGTTTGCCGAGTTGATATGCGACCTTCCCTGCTCTGAGACGGAAAATGTAGCAGAAGATTCATTACCAGATGAATCCCTTTTCCTGATCAGTTCCGACAACCTTTGGTACAGAGATATCATCATATATCTCCAGACCCAGGCTTTTCGACCCAATTTGTCGAGCACTAACTGCTGTCGAACACCCTACCAAGCTCGTCAGTATATTATCCTCGGTGATACTCTTTATTGTCGTGGGATTGACTCCATTTTTCGAATTTGCCTCACGTTTGATGAAGTGGAGAAATCCCTAAATGACTTCCATTCTGGAGCCTGTGGTGGTCACATGTCTGGGTATGCTACTAACTAGAAGATCTTGCGAGCGGGGTATTTTTGGCCTTCTTTATTCAATGATTGTATAATTGCCATCCAAAAATGTCACACTTGCCAAACCTACAACAATAAAATACGATCACACCCTACTCCTCTACACCCTGTGGTCTCTGTTGGTCCTTTTGTGAAATGGGGTATCAATTTCATGACATGTCACCCTCACTCGACCAGGGGGCATGGATACATTATTGTAGACGTAGATTATTTTACGAAATGGGTCGAGGCAATTCCAACATTCGACAATACCAGAAGGACTGCAACATTATTTATATTCAATCACATCATTGCTCAGTTTGACATTCCTCAATCTATCGTTACTAACCATGGTAGCCACTTTAGAAACTTCATGATGTCTGAACTCACTGAAACGTTGGGTCTTCGCCATGAAAACTCAACACCCTATTACCCACAAGCCAATGGCCAAGTTGAAGCAATAAACAAAATCCTCATTACCATGCTTCGACGGATGATAGGGATTCACAAAATGAGTTGGCACACGATGTTGTTTTCATCATTGTGGCCTTACTGGATATCCGTTAAGTCTGCTACCGGGTTTACACTATTCCAGTTAGTCTATGGTCTAGAAGCCATCTTTCCGATTGAATGTGATATGCCCTCCATAAAAGTAGTCGTCAAACTTCTCCCAAACACTTCTATTGAAGAAGAACGTCTGTTGTATCTCATGCAATTAGATGAAACCTGTCGCGATGCCACCCTCATCATAGAAGCCTAGAAGAAATGCGTCAAAGCCCAATATGAAAAACATGTCAAGCCACGTGTTTTCTCTGAAGGTGATGTGGTTCTTCTTTACGAACAAGATCGAGATATGCTAGGAGCTGGAAAATTTGAAGCTATGTGGCGAGGTCCTTATATCGTCAGACGAGTTTTGGAGAAAGGAGATTACAATTTGGTGGACTATGACAATATCCCTTTGAGTGAACCCATAAATGGGTTGTACTTAAAGACGTACTATGATTAAGATCACCTATGCATGAGTGCTTTTATTTTATTGTATCATACTTTTTGTTACTTTGGTATGATTTTTCGTTATTTGGTCTCTTCCCTCGACCACTTATCTTGCGTTGTGCTTGGTTTCCAGATTTCAGAGTCTTCGCCACCCCACATTGGCTTCGCCGATGGTGCTAGTCGTAGTACTCAGAACCTTTCTTTTGCTACATGGGAAATTTACGCCCCTACAAATGAACTTATCAGTCTACTAGGTGTGTGCCTCGGTCGTGTGACCAATAATATTGCAGAATATAGTGTCGTCATCGAATTGTTGATTGATTCTATTTTGCTTGATATCCGCCACCTGGTTATACAACTCGATTTGCAGCTAGTAGTACTACAGTTAAGTAATGTCTATGCTATTCAAAGTCCTACTTTATTACCGGTATATTTATGAATTTGCCTCTTGGAACATTATTTTGATTATATCGAATATCAACACATTCCTAGATGTTTAAATACATTGACTAATGCCTTAGCTAACTATGTGTTAGACAGACATTTGGGACATTTATAAACCAATCACACATCACATGTATAATACAACACAAAATAAGCCGGTAGAAGCCATATATATGTATATAACAATCAAAATTTTTTACAATTTTTTTTTGTCCAAGGATCAAAATCTCAAAATACGAAGTCCATAGCTTCTACAGAATAGCATCACGGATGAAGCTCACGATAACACACAACTGCTTGGGCTACCCTATGGAGCAGTCAACTGAGAGACTCGGACAGGCCCATAGTATGGCATTGGTAACGTCTTGGGATCTCCCCAATAGAAATGTTCGGGACATCTGTGGTCAAACCCTCTAAGTTCTGTTCCACTGCCTCGTAGTCTTCGGCATCCCATCTCACCACTGGAGCCACTTCTCCTTGCCTTTGAATGGGAGATGTTCCTGGAGGTTGATATGGCCCCACATCTGTGTCATCAAAAATAAATTTTTTGATTAGTCCTTGGGTAAACATAAAAATATTTCATATGATAAAATTTGCAAAAACATTTAAAAAGAACAAAATGTGTACTTCTCACCTAAGTCACCCCACTGAGAATCCTCAGGCAGGACCAAATCCGGATCCCCTTGGAAATCCAAACTGACATATGCGTAGTCATCGATCATCAGCATCTGGGGCCTCAACCAATCAAAAAATGAATCATTATACTTGATTATAGGCCCTGTTATGTGTCGGGCCATGATGTTACACCACCTCAGCATCTTTGGATCCTGTGGGGCTGGTAAACCCCAATCAACTTGTAGTCACAGCAGTGGGACCCTCTCGATGAAGAATGATACCAAAAGTGACTCGTACCCAAAATGATTCTAGTCACCCTTTCTGCACTTCATTAGTTGTCTCTTCATACTGCAAAGAACTATGTTCGACCAGTTAAAAAATCGAGGCTCTGTGCACTCTATGGCGTATTGGAAATAGCTCTGGAGATCCATGTGCGGAGCTGCGCTCCCAGCCATGCATGCAATAGTAAACAAGATGATCCATAGGGTCAGATATTGGACCCCCCAAATGGCAACCTTACCCTTGCTTCTCTCTGCCTCGGGAACACAATACTGGCGAACATACTCGCTCATAGGGAGTCTGCCGCCTCTACCTCCGGTCAAAGTAGCATGGTATTCATGCTGTGACAACCCCGTCAGAAAATAGATATCCTCGATATCTAGTGTCAGCGTATGGACTCCCACGTGAAATAACTGTTGATCCACATCCCACATGTGGACCAGGTATTCCAACAACCTGAGTTGGGTTCTCATGCTCGGGATCCTAAAAATTTTCAAGAGCCCATAGTCCTGGAGGGCAGTGACTGTACCCGGGTCATTCCCAACAATGGCATCATCCTCCTCATGTTCTCTTTCTCTCCATTCCAACATTGTGATGGTCAAACACCTGCAAAAGAGCCATGAGAGGGAAGTCAACAACTTGTTTTAAAGTCTTGCATAATTTTTATTGAGCAAAACCTCACTTTAAAATCCATTTTTCGGTCCCCACAGGTGTACCTTTTGCACAGTGCGAGATTCTCGTAGGTTCCCTAAAGCCCACCAATGAGAGTATTAGATTCTTGCAGGTCCCGCATGGCCCACCTATGAGAATGCTTGGGCGCATGTTCCGACCCTAAAATGGACTCAAAACCCAAAAAATTGCCAATAAAAACCAAAAATAAACCATGGAAAAGTTAGAGAATCAAGAGATTACCTCATTGGCTGAAACCATTCACCGAATGATCGCTTGTGCCTTCCACAATCGAGCAAATAAATTTGGGGGAAAATGAGGTATGTTGGACAAGTTTTTGGCAAAGTAATAATGAAATGGTAAAAAGTCCTTTTCACCCATATTTATTCACTTTTTACTATTTTTTATTGATTTTTTATATTATTTTTATTGCTTTGTTTATAAAACCTAATACCCTAATTGATCAGAATCTGGACCAGGGGTCTAAAATTTGCTAAATTTTCAAAGTGCTTGAAATACGACGAAAATGGTACCATTGCGTCCGTCTTGTTCTCCTGATTCTGGCGGTATATTTACTTTCGCAAACATAGTCCGTATGGAGAAGATATCACGATCTGTTCGCCGAGTCAAACAGGTAAAAAAAGGGATGCTGACTGGGCAGGCCGTACAACTGACATGGTAGAGGCTGTACAGCTGACGTAGGCGACCGTACGGTGACATGGAATTTTCTAACGTGGCAATCGACTTGGCAATCTTTGATTGGTTGTCTTTGGACGAGTCAGGTGGCGACACATGGCATGATTATGTGCAATGGAAAGGTGGCACGTGGCCCAATGAAGGGCTGCCACGTGGCACCCGTTGACTGGCTATGGGTTGATTATTTGGTTTGTCAAAATTTAATGGAGGTCGAGGGGTTCGACCCCTGGACCTCCCCCTACTTTTCAAAGCCTTAACATTTATCAACTTACCAATGCACCGCATGGTGTTACTTACCATGCATATATGTTTAAAATGATTTGAATTTAATCTATGGTATATGGGCGCGGGGGTCGGGCTGGGGCTAAGCCCCAGCCCGTGGTTACATTTTCTACCATACGACCTTGTCAACGAAGCTGAGCGCGAGGGAGTTTCAATTATTTTAAAACCCGTGGATTTACCATATGGCGTACGCCCAATGTAAAAACCAAATCGCGCGAATTGTAATGGCATGTTGTATATACCATATGTTATATGGTTTTAAACATTGGCGCGCGCGGGAGGAATAGCAATTAGACCTTGGTTCTATCGATTGCAATATGACCGAAAATTTTATGTGGAATACGCGCGTGAGTTATATGTCATTTCCAAGCCCTCGGTTTCGGAGTATACATGTGACCGAATTACAATGCAAACGGTTTGCGCGGGAGTTGGGTTTTGGTTTGGACCCAGGTTTTATTACGTTACCATATAACCACATATATCAACCGGAGAGCGCGTGGATTCTACTTTGTGTTTAAACGGTTATTCAACCACACCCGACACGTGTCAAGTCCAGATCTAACCTGGCAACTTAGCCCTTTTTATGCGCGGGGAACTTGGCCACATGGCCCCATGCGCCCAACACCTCCGAGTTTGGGGGCTTGATTCCGGTTAACTGTTCGACATATTGGCACCAATTGCGGGACGCGCATGGGTACTAAGTTTAGGCATGGAAAACTCCTGAGGCTAGGTTCATTCACCCACAGGTGCGAGATGGCGAACATGAGACAACAAGCTTGAAGGAGAAAAATGGCAGAATGCATAACTTCTTCAGTTTTTGACCAAATCAGGTGCTGTAAAAGCCCAACTAGGGGTTTTTGGACGTTCTGATTCCATTGGAACAGTTTTCACAGGAATTTGAAGACTTATTTTGCAGGTTTTTAACCATTGAAGTTTGAGGGAGCTCCAGGAAGCTTAAAGCCCTCATTGTTTGAGGCATTGCTCAGATGAGCACTTATCCATTTTCTGAGACTGAATAGTCATTCTTGACTGTTTATTATGCTCTGAACACATTGGGATAGGTTTCAGATCCATTGGAGGACTTTTACAGGGTTTGTTTCCTCATTGAAGCTCAGGGAAGCTTGGAGGTCACATGTAGAAGAGGTCATTGCTGGATGAGACAAGATCCATTTTCAGAGTTCTAATAGTCAAATTTGGGGTTTTTATGTATTATGAATCCAATGGTACAGTATGTAAATCCATTGGAGTTGAGAATCATATTGTAAAGAGAATTTGAAAAACTAATCCCAAAGAGCCAAGTCCATTGAAGGAGGCTCAAGGAGATGTAGCCCAGAGAGGGGTGAACTCCTTTATCATCTTGCTGTTGTTGTGAGTTTGTTGTGTTATTTGCTGCACTTTATATTGCTGTGTATTGGTTTATAGTACATAATTAATATTTTAAAAGAACATTCCTCACACATGCACATTCAAAAGGAAGAAGCATAAACTAAACACATAAACCCTCTTGCACATTTTAACACATGAAGCAAGGTCCTGTTAAAGTTTATTTTATTGAAGTAGAGGGTGCTTGCATAGCATAACAACTTAGCCTTCTATATTCAGATAACTAATAGACTTGTGAGTGTGGTTTTTCGCAGATATAGCAACTTCAAAGTTCGAACGAGGGGGTATGGGTGTTTTTTCTTTTTGTCGCATGTACGACTACTTTTTTAGGGTTTTTTTAGAAAAAACCTTGAGCTCAGTCTTCGTTCATTCTCACGCTCGAAAATATATGAGAATGTAACTGAGTATAATTTTTCTCATCTTTTCATACTCATCATGGTAACATGAAAATGACGAACGTAAAGGAGTATCCTTTAATCTCTTTTCACGCTCCATAAAAACAAAAATATTGCCGAGCGATCTTGTTCTTTTCACGCTCGTTAAAGTATTTGAAGAAAATGTTTGACAGGTGATAGTTTATCACTTTTTTGGTCTCGTTGAATTCTTTTACGAAAAAGGAACTGGGAGAGTTCTCTTTAAGTGTTTTTCAGACTCTCAAAACATGAAAAACTCGTGAGTTTTCTATCCTTGGACTCGTTAAACAAACATTGAAAGACCTGTAATGGGACCGAACCACTCCTTCCTAAGGTTCGTTAAATATACTTCGAGGGACTCATCCGAAGGATGAACTTACATCAACAAGCATATGTTATCCTCCTCAAGCTTGTGTAAAAATAAAGAGGTACTCGCTAGAAATGGTGGGGGAAATTTTGGGAAAGGGATATGTTTTCATATTCATATTAATGGCAGTAAGCATCGCTCTTGAACATGACACCCCTATTCGTCATTTGAATCCGGGTTGGGAAATCCATTTGTCTCTCGTTCGACTTGCTACAAGGTCATATCTTGGGTCATTTTTGAGTTAGTGCTGCCAAGTCCTTGTTCGTGTCGTTCATATTTTCAAGAGAAGTTCAAACAAGCCCTCTATTGAGTCGGCCATCTGCAGTTGTCCATTCTTACTATGTCGGCCTTCCCTGTGTCTGTTTCAAACCTTATTCATACTTTGTTTCACCCTCAAAATCTGTTGCTTATTTCGTGTCATTGATGGGGGATACATCAAGGCCCTCCTCTGATGAGTCTTTTTTCGTCGACTCCAACTCATTATTCAGGAATGAGACTTAGAAATCATTTAGTACCTTGGAACCTGCATGCTTTAATGGAAGGTCTCTTTGCTTTCGACAGGGGTTTCACATCATTGATCCCTGATCGAAAGATTCCACCAAGTGCTCGACTTCAGCTCATTCATTCGCATTCGTTCAAATTGTACTTCGATACCTTGGGAGTCATTGACATCAATGGTGATTTCCCTCGCACTTGTTAACAGTTTTCATCAATGACCGGTAATCAAGTGGTTTCTACCATGTTCGACTTCAACACATGTAATCGCATGACTAGATTCACACTTTAAGGTGACGGAATGGAAGACCCCGGGTCTCATCTTTTTGATCCAGGCTGCTATGGAGTATGTATGATTTGTATTAGCACATAGATCCACTTTGTATGTCATGTGGCTATGTATTAATTCAAGTCTTCTCACATAGATCCACAGTGTATTCCTGGTGGCTATGTAGCATTTTGATGACATGGATCCATAGTGTATGATTGGTGTCCATGACCTACGTTTATGATTCCATTCATTTTTGATCTGAGCATGGGAATACCTACCTCAGAACTGGTATTATATTTTGCAGATGCTTGGTTGTTTACAGGTTTCTGATTAGGTGCGTTCCTTGTTTCTGACACACACATGAATTTTACAAAGTATTTTGGGTGTCACAAGTTCCAGCCTCATACTTTGGGGGGCATTCTGTTACACATTATTTTGGTCACTCTGGTGATGTCTCTACAAGTGATGTATTCAGGCTCCCACAAAAAATTTTTGCCTAAGAAAAGTGACTGCTGTCTTCTTCCAAAAAAAACATTTTTAAGATGAGTTCGTAGGCTGCCTATATTATAGGGTGAAAAAATCCTTCATTCTCGTAGGCAACCCACACTTAGGGTGCAAACTATTCGTCGGCTGCTCTATAGGTAGGGTGCAAACCTGTTTCAAAGCTTGGAAAAGAGAAGAGGTCACGAAGGTTCTAGAAGGGAATCTTTTAGAAAATGAGTTGGCATTCACATGGTTGGCATCCTACTGACTTCTCAAATTTAGTGGGATCATCCTCATCCATTTAACCATCTCTCCTTCTCCTATATATTGAAAGGTTTCTCATGGAAAAGGTTGAGCAAGATTGAATAAAGAATTGGTGAAAGAATTGTGTGAAGAAATCTGCTGGGATAGAAGCTTGAAGACTTTATTTGGTCTATCAAGTGGTATTGGACCTTCTTCATGAAAATGTAGAGCAAGTGTGTGTGTTGGAACTAAGGGTCACTGAAAGGAAGCTTGTGACATCAAGATGATCTGGTTATATCTTCCACTTTCATTTAATATAATACAACGGCATGTCCCTTTCCCATAAAATCACTCTTATTTTATTGCATAACTCATTGATGATATGCATAGGTTGACATTGAATATACTTAGCTATCTTCGCTTGGGTTGGTTTGTGTAGTCTTGGACCATATTTCACAAGAGAACCGGAGCGAAGCAGGAAAAATAGAGACCTAAGGAAGTGATATAAAGGTATGCCACTCATTCCTCCTTAGTAGTAGATTCAATGACCACAACTTAGAGAAAGAGTCATGTCCTGTCCTATTTTGTTCTAGATCCAGGTGGATCTAGGGAGATCTGTTAGTGTCCGCACATACCGATTTATCCGATAACACCATTCCAATCTATTTTGATAATACAAGCACCATCAGTATCTCGAAGAACCCGGTGATGCACTCCAAGACGAAGCAAATTCCAATAAAGTATCAACTTCTACAGGAGCAGGTTGCAGAAAAGAACATCAGAGTTGAGTATGTGGGCACAAAAGAACAAGTGGCAGAAATCTTCACAAAACCAGTTCCACGTGAATCCTTTGAATATCTTCACCAGAGACGTGGAGTTATTTATACTCCAAAATGAATTCTTATCTAATATGTCTTAGATTTACATGAGGAAGAACCATAAGAGGACAATTCAGTCAGGGGAAGAAACCTCGGATGGAAAGATACCTTTGCCATTGATGACAAAGGGGGAGAGATTTATTAGATGCAGAGGATAGAGACAGAGGATAGAGGTATGGTTCCAAGGGGGACATGAGTGATATGATTTTAGTATTGCATCAGAGTGTTTCCATCAATTCCAAAGGGGGAGATTGTTGATTAAGGTTGGTTGTCATTGATGTCTGTTGATTAAGGTTGGTTTTCATTGATGTCAACCCTTGAAGAAAGCCCCGTAGCACAAATGTTTGGGTAATGGACCCAATATTGTTTAATGTAAATATGACTCATTATTGTTTTGTCATGGTTGATAAGAAGTAAATATTGATGAACTCCAAAGTGGTCCCCTTATGGTGAAATCCCTCACGGGAAGTCACTTTGTGGAGTAAGAGAACCCATGCTTAATTGTGGAATAATGAGATGAAGGAAAAAGAATTTGTCAGGGAAAATATCCTAAATGGATAGTGCTTGTCATGTCATTTTCGGTGGTATGTGGAATGTCACATAATTCCTCACGGTTAGAGAGTTATGTCCTTACGAAGTTGGAGGACCCTCATATGTCATCTAGAAGCCCCAAAAGGTCAAAGTAGTCAAAGTGGTTTAAGAGATTTTAAAAGGTAAATAATAAAGCGAAGTGATGAGTGTATTATAATTCAAAGTGAATACAAAATAAATTGTTTCAATGATAAATTTAATGGAGAAATTAGAAGTGGACCCAACCCTAAAATAAGGAAAGCGGGCCAAGTGACCTAGAGGATGTTTTTAAGGAAGCTACTTGGAGAGTATAAATAAGAGGCAAGGCTCTCCAATTTGAATCACACTTGAGCATATTAAATATATATATGTGTCTGAGGTAACCAAGGATATCTAAACTAGAATTCTGAGAGAAGGTGAAGAAAATAAGGCCGAAATGCAAGGAAGGATAAATTCTTTTGATGCTGCTTTCTAAGGTATGTTATTTACAGGTCATCTCACCATTTTCACTATAAATTTGTTTCTATAATGATTTAGACTGTGAAATTTCTATGAAAGTGAGAAAACATATCCAAGTATCTGTGGTAAAAAATTTAGATTGTGGGTCGTTGTATTTTTGGAGTTACACTCTGTGGAAAATAGGGTTTGTGGCTAGTCCTGAAACTAGTCAAAATCAGGGGTTTCGGGTAAAAACATCATAACTTCTTCATAACATATCCAAATTCAGTGAGACCAAATTTCTTGGTTAGGGTACATTCTGTAGTATTCTTTTTAATATTTTTAGATCAATTCATCAAATATTTTGTGTGGGGCACGCTCTACAAGTTCTCTCTCTAGAATAAGCCAGAATTCAGCAAGGTATATCATTTTTTCTATAACGCCTTTTCTGAGAGGTTCCAAGTAGTGACACTTGGAGGAATTGCATAAACACACTGAAGAAAATTGTGTATCAGTTTCATATCTTTATACATTACAGGTTCAAAGTTATGATTAATTCAAGTTAGGGTTGTTGACTAATCCAAAACTAGGCATGTGAGACTAAAGAAAAGTTTGATGAAAATGCTAGTCTCTTGTTTTTAAAGTTAAGGAAGGTTTGGAAGAATGTGATCATATACACCAGGTCTAT
>JASDQU011179451.1:0-19957 GCA_032191745.1 Picea mariana | reverse complement strand
GTTATCAAGGAGGTGAAATCGCAGCTATCCTCCAAATTTGACATGAAGGATCTCAGTGTTACTAACTTCATTATGGGAATGGAAATTAAAAGAGATCGTGCAAACATGAAACTCTGGTTAAATCAAAGAAAATATGTTGAGACGATATTGCAAAGGTTTAATATGCATGGAAGTAAACCGGTCAAGGTTCCTATTCCTATAGGTGTAAAGTTATCTGCAGATCAGTGTCCCAAGACACAAGAAGAAGATGAGGACATGCCCCATGTTTTGTATGCCAGTGTAGTTGGCAGTTTAATGTATGCAATGGTTTGTACTAGACCGGACATTACACATGTAGTGGGATTTTTGAGCAGGTGTATGTCAAAACCAGGGAAGGATCATTGGACAATAGTAAAGAGGGTCTTTAGGTATTTGTGTGGCACTACCAATTATGGATTGTGCTACCAAGGAAGACCAGGATTGGACAAAGTGGTGGACATACATGGCTTTGTTGATGCAGACTGGGCTGGAGATCTAGATCGCAGAAGATCTACAAGTGGGTATGTTTTTAACCTATTTGGAGGAGCAATCAGTTGGATGAGAAAAAGACAGGTTGTAGTGGCACTCTCAACTACATAAGTTGAATACATGGCAGCCACTCATGAAAGCAAGGAAGCAGTATGGTTATAGAGATTGTGTTCAGGAATTGGGTTGGTACAACAAGCAGTGAGATTACATTGCGACAGTCAGAGTGCAATCTTCCTGGCAAAGAACCCAGCTTATCATTCGAAGACAAAGCATATTGATGTTCAGTATCACTTTGTGAGAGACATGGTTGAGGAAATGAAGGTGTTACTGGAAAAGGTTGACACTTTGAAGAATGTTGCAGATTCATTGACAAAGTTTGTTAGAACAGAAAATTTTTCTTGGTGTAGAGTAAAAATGGGCATTCTTGACTATATATAATCCTATGGACCCCTGGATGCAAATAAAACATCAAGTGGGAGAATGTTGGGTATGTGTTATATTCTTTGCATGTGTGTGTGTGGGTGCGTCAAATTCGACAACTGCGTCTGACGATCTCTCGTAGCAGTGGCCTTTGTGTTGTGTGCACCGGGAGCTTCCCAGAGGGGGGCCAGGTATGGCCCCCCCTAGTTATGTGTAGCGTTCAGGGTAGCGCCCCAAAAAAAAATTGGGCGATTTTTGCTATTTTTAGCGGATTTCACTATTTTTAGCGGTTTTCTAAATTAATCCTGGATTAAGGGATTAGGGTTTTGGTATCTACGGAATACCTAAAAACATTGTATATATTGTATGGCGAATGGTGAAATTCGATATAATTAATATAAGAATGGTTTTCCTCGGTTGAGGGTTTCCGGTATAAATCTCTGTGTAATATGTGTATGAGTCATTGATTAAATTATGTTTTTCTTAAGAATCTATATGCATTGCTTTACTTCACAGGTTTAAAACTTACACGAATTGAATCAGATTTTCCAAGTTGGATTCTTTAATTTAGTTGGCCAAGGGATTATGCAGCCTAGACCTGAGAGACCTCCTTTCCAGCCTCATCAAAACTTCTCTGGTGTTCGTGTTCCCCCTCGTGTCTCTATGTATCTAGAGCAACTTGTCAATGACAGCTGGAAATAAATTGTCCATCAGCTTGTTGTATATCATCATGGTTGGCCTACAGTATCATTATCATTGCCCCCTCCTCCACCGCCATTCAACCCAAATACCCAAATTGATCGTGTTACCTCATCAGTCCAGTCCTCTCATGCAAGCAAGAGACTCAAAATTGTCTTCCTCGAGCTAGAAATAGATAAAGGAAAAGGAGTGGCCAATCCTTCCAAGTCTTCCAAAGACTCCTCTCAATCAATGTCCTCTCATGTCCACCTTAAATATAGTTGTTCCCGTGTTATCAATGAAATTCAACCCCAATCTTCCAATCAACCACAGGATGTTGCACAAGAAACATTAGTAAAAGAATCAAAGGAAGGCAGTAGTGAAAAAAGGCAGACCGCCTCTCACAACAAATATGGGTTTTAATGCTTTTTAATGTTATTTTTTTTAGGACAGATTTTATTGGTATGATGACAGAATGTTTTGGACAATAAAGATACATTTAGATATAATGTTTTGGACAACATGGATATAATTCTATTTTTGGACAATAGTCATGTTTTATTTTGATACTAAAATATTTGACTATTTATATGAGGATGGGAGTTACAAGGTGAATATTTAAGTTAATTTTTTGGGTGTTATATTTCATATTTTGATGATCATTAAGGAAATGAAAATTGGAGTGACAAGGGGTCCCACCTATTTAGTTATTATTTACACAGACCCTTAATTATTTATTATTGTTTATTTGACTCAACTTATTAGTTAAGCTAACTAAGCCTAACAAAATAAAGTGATCCAGGTGGATATTGGTGGCCACCCACCTATTCCAACTAGCTCCTATTGACAATTTTTAGTTCAACACGTTCTTCTGTAATTCTTTGTAATTGTGGGTTCTACACTTCCAGGGTTGTCTGAATCCCTACATAGCTTCTAGGTGGATATTGGTGGCCTCCAACCTAATCCAATTGGCTTATTTTGGATGTTTTCATGTTAGCACATCTTTTTGTACTTCCAAGGTCGTTTTGGGGCCCTAAACGATGTTTTTTGGCTTGCCACAATCAAACTATAACCGAAGTTAGAGTTTGATGGCATAATGTGTTTTTCTCAAAAAGACCTTTCCAACGGGCTATCACGCGCCTAAAATGGAGGTCCTATGCAAAATTTACGACCACGGGAAGTTGAGATACCAACTTACCCATCGGGGCCCACATAAATTTTGGTGTTTCATCTCCTAGGGTTAGGTTTTTGGATTTTTAGGGTTTTGGCATTCATGGGTAATGTTAAAAAGGCCTTTGGAGCCTCATTGTAATCATTATGCTTAGATGTATGTGCATAGCAGCCACATCTCTTCTCAGAGATAACTACCACCATTCGAGCGATTTGTTTTCGGTTCTGCAGTTTTACAATTTCAGCCAATTTCATTTATTCAATAGAAGTTATAGTTCACTGGATATATGTTGTTGTTATCTGTATCTCTATGTTATTGTATTTAGTCTGTTATTCATTTTGTTCAACTCATACATCCATATCAGTGGTACAAGAGCGGTCTGCTCTTCATTTATTTTTCTTTGTGCATGTCCCCAACAAGATCTGGGTACAAGAAGTTGGGACTCGAACCAGTCTAGCCTTTGCAAGATCGGTCGCGTTGAGCCCAACAAAAACCCATGGTGGATGAAAAGAAAGATTATGGAGCATGAGATCCTTTTAAAATGTTGCTCGAGGAATCCCTGCGTTACAAAGGAACAAAATGATAGACAACTTTGCACAAATCCTTTGGCAGCTGCCCACATGAGACACATCTTCATCAAGCAACCATGCAACCCCCTTCAAGGTATAGGTAAATTTTGATATTCAATTATTTGAAGGACTGATAGATGCAAATGTTGTAGATAAATGGTTGAATCTCCTTGAAGGGTATTTTTTGGTACACAATTTTTTCGATAGGGGAAAGATTACTTTTACACTTCTCAAGGTCGCCCCCCATGATAAGGACTAGTGGGATAATTACTCAGAGCAAAGGGCCATAGAGGAATCTGAAATATTTGCAGTCTTCCCCACATGGGATTCCTTCAGGGATGCCATTAAAGAACATTACTACCTTGTTGAAAGCTACGAGGACCAATACACAATATGGACCACCCTACGTCAAGAAAGAGACACCATTAAAGAGTAGTACTACCCTGTTGAAATCTACAAGGACCAGAATACCAGATCGACCACCATGCGTCAAGAAAGGGACCAGACAGTACCATATTTCACCAATATTTTCCATACCCTGCGCACCAAATTGGGTATCAAAGACTTAGAGCGACATCTGGTGCTCAAATACCATGGTTGTTTACATAGATACATTCCAACACAAATGGATTTTATGGACATCACATCATTGGGTACGACTTATAGATGTGTTGTTAAGATCAAGCAGAAATTTAAACAGAAGAGGCGAGATTGTGGATCTGAAAACTCCTCACAATTGAAGCAGGGAAAAGGCAGCCCCAACCCACAAAACAAGGGACAGAGCAAAGACGGCCACTCTAAGGACAACCAATCCAAACCGCAACACAAGAAGGGTAATGAGAAGTCGAAGAAGAACATGGGAAAATGGTGTGAATACCATAAAATCCTTTAGCACAACACCGAAGAATGTCGCTCCAAGCAGTCACTGGTGGTCGAGCTGAAAACTTCTTAATCAAAGGTAGATTATGACTTTGAATCAAATCCAGAAGGAGGGAAGTGGATTATCGATGTTGAACCCAGTGCCATTGTCACTACCACCAATGTCCAGCCAAGTGAACCAGAAGAACCAAAGGAAGGGGAATGCCTCTTTCACTCACAAATGTGGGTAAAGGGGGCTCCACTTCATTTCATTGTCGATAATGGTAGTCAGAAGAACTTGATCTCAGCAAAGGTTGTCAAGCAGTTGGACCTATCGATGACACTGCACCTACAGCCCTACACCATCGGTTATCTTCGCCAAGGAAGAGATCTTTGTGTCAGCCAATAGTGTTGTCTGGCCTACGACATCAAGCCTTTCAAAGATCAGGTATTGTGTGATATTTCTCCCCTTGAAGTTTGCGATGTTCTTTTAGGAAAACCATATTTGTGGAAGCGACATGTTGTGTATGATTCTAGACCTCGCAGTGTTATTATTACTTTGGGTAGACAATTGTACATGATACTAGAGGTAGCGTCGCCTACCGCTATTTCTTTAATCTCTCCTAAGAAATGCAGTAGGGTCATTTCACAAACTAGGAAGTTTATCTTCTTTGTGATCCGTGTTCACAGTAAGCAGAAGGTCATCACTACATATGTGGCCTCTACATTGAGCCTCTCTTTGCAGTAGAAGAAATTGGACGGGATCATGGAAGAGTACATAGACATCTTCTCCTCACCCACCAAGGTACCAATGCACTGCCAAGTCAAGCATCCAATTGATCAAACCCCTAGTGCACCTTTGCCTAATGGACTAGTTTATCATCACTCGTTGATGGAAAATGACGAAATCAAGCGTCAGATACAAGAGATGCTTCAAAATGGGCACATCAGACCCAACTCCTCCCCTTGTGGAAGCTCGATTGTACTAGTTCAGAAGAAATAAGGGACCTAGCGGCTCTGCATTGATTACAGAGAATTAAAAAAAATCACAGTCAAGAACCGGTACCTAATTCCCAGAATTGATGACCTTCTTGACCAACTCAAAGGGGCAAAGTTCTTCAACAAGATTGACCTAAAGTCTAGCTGCCACTAGGTTCCCATTGAACCAACTGTTGTATGTAAGACAACTTTCAAATCTAAAGAAGGTCTCTTTGAATGGTTGGTCATGCCCTTTGACTTAACAAATGCACCGGCCACTTTCATGAGGTTGATGGATGATGTATTGAGACCCTTCACCAACTCTTTTTTGGTGGTATATTTGGATGACATCCTCATCTTTAATACAACTTGGGAGGAGCACATGCAGCATATTCAACGGGTTTTGAGCACTCTGCGGCAGCACAAGCTATATTCCAACTTGGAAAAATGCTCCTTAGGCATGAACAAGGTCCAATACTTGGGCTACATTGTTGATGAGCATGGGGTACATGTTGATCCATATAAGATCCAAGTCATCCATGACTGGCCAGCCCCGACCACACTAACCGAGCTTTGAAGCTTCTTGGGACTTGCCAACTTCTACCGACGGTTCATGTTAGTATTCTCCCATATTACATGGGCCCTCAGCCAAGTGACCAAGGGCGGTGGTAGGACAAAGTTCGTGTGGGGGAAGGCACAACAACGAGCATTTAATTATCTGAAGCATCACTTATGCTCAACTCTAGTACTCTCCTTACCTGATCTCCAACAACCGTTCGAGATTGAGACCGATGCATTTGACTATGTTGTAGGCCCATTTCTCACTCATCAAAGTCATCTGGTAGTATACCATAGTGAGACACTCTCATATATTGTCTGGAAATACCCCACTTCTGACAAGGAAATGTATTCCATTGTACAAGCTTGTTGTCAATGGAAACATTACATTCTGGGAAAGGAGACAATCATTCACATTGATCACAAGCCTTTGCAGTTCATACAGACAAAGGGGAAGTTGTAGAACGATCGCCATCAGAAGTGGTCTGCCTACCTGCAACAATTCTATATCAACATCAAGTATAATATAGGGAACAAAAATCATGTCACTGACTGCCTCAGTCGACCTCTCGTGGATGCACTCACCACCATGCTCCATTCCTGTGGGCATGAGGCATCTGAGTGGCCCCAACTTTATCAGCAAGATCTGGACTTTGCCACCACCTATCATCTCTTGGGTACATGCACTAATGTCACCGATTTTCACATTCAGGACAAATTGTTATGCCATCTGGGCCATCTTTGTGTTCCTGCAAGCGAGCATGCAAAGCTGAGTTGGGAGGCTCACTATAGTCGGATGGAAAGACATTTTGGCATGGAGAAAATTGTGGTCGTTCTACAGAAATATTTTTATTGGCCAAAACTTTGATAGGACATCAACAAGTATATCAAATCTTGCACTTCATGTGCCATTGCCAAGCCAACCATCAAGAAGAAAGGCTTATACACCCCTCTTCCTACTCTTGAGAGGCCTTGGGAATCCATCTTGATGGATTACATGTCTGGCCTTGTGTCCACCAAACAAGGTAATGATTGTGTATTTGTGGTAGTTGATCGGTTTTCAAAGATGGCCATTCTCACAGCATGCAAGAAGAGCATCATGGAGATAGATACTGCCAAGCTCTTATTCGAACAAGTTTGGGTCCATTTTGGGATACCACAAACAATCATATTTGAGTGGGAAAATAGGTTCCTCAACACATTTTGGTCGAGTCTCTAGTCATTGTTGGACACCAAGCTCACTAGATCCACTACCTTCCACCCTCAAACCAATGGCCAAACAGAGGTCGTCAATCGGATGATTGTACATATCTTGCGCATGTATAACTCTATGCATTCATGTACATGGGATGATAGTCTTCCCTATGTTCAACACGGCTACAACAGGGCTCTCCATAGCTCCATCGGCCATATACCCTTTCAAGTGGGGCTGGGATTCCAACCCTTGGGTCCCATTGATGTTGCACTACCTCTTGCAACAACACAGACAAATTCTTCCCATGTTCAGTCTGAGCCCGACAAAGCCACCAAATTCATTGAGCAGATTCAACACATCCACCAACATGTCCATGAGATTTTACAGAAATCCAATGCTAAGTACAAGCAGTGCCATGATCAACACCGGGTACTACACCAGTTTTAGGTGGGAGACAAGGTCTACTTACATTTGCAGAAAGAGCGCCTTACAGGTCCCCATCGAAAGCTCTGCCCACTTCGCTATGGGCCTTACACTATCACCAAGATTGTGGGTAGCAATGTTTTCAAGCTCAACACTCCACCCTTCCTTGGATTGCACCCAGTGTTCAATGTGGACCTCCTTCAGCCATATTTTTCACCATTATTGGACACCTCAGAGATTGTAGAATAGTTGACACCAACATATCTCAACCCTAATTGCACAGAACATGCCTCCACTGATCATATAGTGGACACACAGGTCAAGGGCACTCACCAATAGAGGATCCAAATTTATCGGGTTGTCAAGGCAGTGTAGCTCCTCCACCAAGGCAAGTGGTTCACCCAGAGCCAAATTCACTAGAATTTTCTTCACCCTATGGGGGAACTCAACAAAATGGATACTATTGCTTCCTAAAGGGGGGAGGATTAATCCAGGTGGATATTGGTGGCCACCCACCTATTCCAACTGGCTCCTATTAACAGTTTTTAGTTCAACATATTCTTCTGTAATTCTTTGTAATTGCGGGTTCTACACTTTCGGGGTTGTCTGAAGCCCTACATAGCTTCTAGGTGGAGATCGGTGGCCTCCCACCTAATCCAACTGGCTTATTTTGGATGTTTTCATGTCATCACATCTTTATGTACTTCTAGGGCCGTTTTGGGGCCCTAAACAATTCTTTTTTGGCTTGACACAATCAAACTGTAAACATAGTCAAAGTTTGATGACATAATGTGTAGTTCTCGAAAAAACCTTTCCAATGGGCTATCACACACCTAAAACGAAGGTCGTATGCAAACGTTACGACCTCGAGAAGTTGAGTTACCAACTTACCCATCGGGGCCCACATAACTTTTGGTGTTTCATCTCCTAGGGTTAGGTTTTTGGATGTCTAGGGTTTTGGCATTCATGAGTAATGTTAAAAAGGCCTCTAGAAACTCATTGTAATCATTTTGCTCAGACGAATGCACATAGTGGCCACATCTCTTCTCAGAGATAACTACCACCATTCGAGCAAGTTGTTTTCAGTTCTGCAGTTTTACAATTTCAGACTATTTCATTTATTCAATAGAAGTTATTGTTCACTTGATATATGTTGTTGTTCATCGTATCTCTGTGTTATTGTATTCAGTCTATTATTCATTTCATTCTGCTCATAAATCTGGATCAGAAAGGTAGTTGAACTACCATAACTTATTGGAAAACGAATAAAATCTCAATCAAAGGAAGAGACAAAGGGGAGAATAGAGAGAAGAAGGAACTTATGATAGAAGGTTTGCTCTATACTTGTGAGATTATTCTGTTCATTCATTCTGATTTTACCATAAAGCTAAACCATCTTGATGACAACAGGGTCTTATTGAAGGCAATAAGATTCAAAGTTGAATCATATCTTTTAGCAACTTGTTTCTAAAGGTGCAAGATCTATCTTAGGTAGTTTGTGTATTCTTGTTTGTTTGTGGATTAAATTTCATGACTGATAAAGAATATTTTGTAGAGTCAAGTGACAATACTTTTATGGCAAGTTGATGCAAATCTCTAGATTCGGTTTTCTTTTGTTGTCAGAGTCTTTTGTTATGATGCCCATCGAAGACTTCTAAATTTGACTTTTTTTCCCACCCTTGCAGGGGTTTGTAAAGAGAATTTATGTTTTGTATCTCAGAATGAAATCAATATAAAAAAAAAATCAGATGGTTGATTTTCGTCTCACATGTGTATCTTAAATGATATTTTCAGATTCTTTTTATTCTTGTCTCTTTGACCATGTACACACTTATGTAAATTTTTACTTTCTTCTTTTCGCACAGTTACATATAATAAATAAAACCAGCCTTGGTCTCTTGTATATATTGCTTGTGGATCAAGTGATTATTTTTATTTTAAGGCTATAAACTTCAGGTAACATTCCCAACTATCTTGTTTTAGCCTAGCAAGATCTGAAAATGTTTGAGTGAGGTTCTTCATACCTTTTTCCTCAACAAAGTTGTTTGTGGCCAAAAACCTCCTTCACTCACTTCATATTTATTGGGCACATCCAAGGTTTAAGAAGTGCATCGCACGCTTAACAACAGAGTAGCCATTCTCTACACAATTAAGTAAAATATGGTTTTGGCTCAAAAATTGAATGGGACTATAGGCCAATCAATATTGCTCTAAGAATTAGTTTGAAGAAGGGGATCAAGTGTTCCTTTTTTTCCAACCCTATAAGAAAATCCCTCTCAAGGACAAATGCTCTCAAAAGCTAGCACAAAAACTCTATGGACCCTATCAGATACTCCATCACATTGGATAAATTTCTTCTCAATTGGCTCTTTAATCCCACTCCAAGATTCACCTAGTCTTTCATGTGTCATATTTGAAGAAGGTCATGGGACCAAATTGTTGACATTAGAACAACCTTCGAAAATTGATGAAGAGGGATCATTCAGTTACAACATGAGGCATTACTGGCCACACGAGAACATCGATTGTGCCAGTGCACAATTCCAAAAGTCCTAATATAGTGGAAGAATACACATATGAACGATGCCACTTAGGAACTATTAGTGATTTTATATTAATTTTCATGATAAAAAAATAACCCCAACAATGGGATACATCCACCCCCTACAACCCAAGAAATGGGGGAGGAGTAGGTCCAAGATCCAACTATATCTAACAAAGAAGTGTCCCCTAATGAAAAGGAAGCAAACTTGGATCCCAACATTCAAGGCCAATCCAATAAAGATAACTCTCCATCAACATCCAATAAGCCCCAGGACCATGGATAAATACTACTAGGTGTGGAATAAGATCTCGGATGGCAAGAAGACAAATGTAATAAAACTCCCTAAAGAAAATACAAAAAATATTGCAAATGATCTCACTAATAGATTGATTCATGACTTCCTTAAAGAAAATCTAATAAATTGATTCATGACTTCCTTAAAGAAGGTAAGAAATTATCCAAAAAGTAATACCAAACATCCCTAAACCTATTAAGGGTATCCAAAAATTCCATTTAACAAGTGTTGCATTGTAGCGTAGTCCCTGTCGGGCTGGGGTTGGAATGTGCTGGAAAATGGCACTAGAAAATGCTAGAATTTCTAGTTTGCATAGCACAATGGTCTCATCAACAGATTTCCATCCAGGTACTTGAATTTCTAGTTTGCATAGCACAATGGTCTCATCAACAGGTCTCCATCCAGGTACTTGAGCATATTTACAAGTAAACATTAATCAAACAATAACATAAATATGATTTGCATTGACATCACCTCCTCTTTATCAAGGGATGGCGATTCTAAACATCGTAACCAATAATTTGCATTGACATCACCCCTTGATCAAGGAATGGAGATTCACAATAAGTAGAGGCATCATGTTATTTGGTTTTAGAGAATCAACTTTGAATAATATGTTAGTTTCTTGATTATTGTGTCCCATAACAATTTGTGAAATCACCACTTCTTTAGGAAGCTAAAATCATATGTAATATCTGAAAATCACACATTTCAGTCAAAGTGCAAATGTGAAATAATTTTTTTATTTCAAATCAAGTTACTTTGTATTTTCTATAAACGGTGCTTGTTGAGAATGGTCCATCTTTTACCAAATTAGGAACTTGGCCTTGACCTTTTCCTCAATGATGTCTTCTTTCCAGCTCGAGAACTACAAATGGCAAACGGAAAGTGGTACCATTCAATGACAAAGTGCTTGTTGATACATTCCAGATCTATTGTATTTCAGACGCTTATAGAGCTCGGTATGCTATCCTCAAATCTTTCTTACTATTTCTGGATACATTAAATCAAAATATTAGCTTCTTCATTGCTTTTGTTATAGTTTCACTCCCCAAAATAGTAAAATTTGATTGTGCACCATTGGTTTTTGCATTTTTTTCCTGGATTTCTATTGTTTGAATTTACAGTGATATATAGATCTTCAAAAGTTATCTTACGTTTCTTTTAGTTGGTCCACCTGCTTATTTTTTTAAACAACATTGGATTCTAAATTTATTTTTCTAAACAACATTGGATTCTAAATTTAGTTAGTCTTACAAAATAACAGATGATTCAAGTGATGTACAGGTTGGAAGAGGAAGAAAATTAGTTTCTTGTAATGTTCCTAATTGCATAATTGTGTTACAATCATGCCAAGACCAGACAATGCACTATTGGCAGTGATAGCTAATCCAAACAGATAACCAGTACAAACCATTCCCCGGAGGAAGTCTAGTCCTCTAAACATCTTCGTCCTCAAAGTATATTCAAATGGTGTTCTTCTTTCTAAAGTGATTCAAGCACCTATAGCATCTTCCTTTGAGAGCATCTTTCAATCAAGAATATTGAGACCTCACTATTCCTCAATCACTTTTCATTTATGCTAATCTTCCTAGACGTAACAACTGTGCTACTAGAAATATATGCTTCCAAGTTGCTCCTTAAGCATGGATATATTGGGTTTGCATTTTTCATTGGGAAAATTTGGATAGTTGTTGGTAGGGCATGCAATGTGCATCAACCTATCAATCTAGAAGTCCTCTTGGTTCTATTGATATTTGCAGCTTGTTTAATCTGATTGTATTGTTGAGCATATTGATTACTAGTTATGATGAGGCCTGATCTTTGGTTCATTAAATCCTAAACTATCGTGATCTTCAACATGAATAGGTCGAAGGGATTGGCAAATGCCACAACTATTTTGTAAACTCGATTATGTAAATAGGGACATCATGTTATGAACCTAATGTCTAATATGATTTGTAGTTGGAATCTGGTATGAATCCGATATCAATTGGAGCTCCAATACCATTGTTATAAGCCAAAACTTGAAATCCATTTTTTGTTTTGAAACTCAAAAATTGATAGGTGCTAACAATAAAAAACTACAGTAGTAATCATAAAAATCAGCCTTAGAGGTAATATTTGATCAGCAAAAGCACCCAGAAAACTAATAGCTAGATTTCCAACTGGAATGGGAAAAATAACTGCACCTGGCTCGCCACAAGTGCTTGATCCTACAACCTACCCGTAGTTGAACCGACAATGGATCATCGCCTTCCCTCACTACTATCTTCCATTGTGATGGTTGAGAGACCTTGTAAGCCTTGGGAAGCTAAGTGTCTAAGTAAGGCCCGCCTGACCAAGAAGGTTGGAAAGCTGATTTGAGCTATGATTGTTGAATTTATTCATCGTGAATGCTCACAATGTCCAAAAAGTGAAAAATGGACTCTACCCTTCCCTCGAAGGATTAAATGGCCTTGAAGTGCAAAATGTCCACAACCCTTCCCTGGAAGGATTAAATGGCCTTAAATGACACTGAAGTCTCCATATTTCATCTCTCACACCTTGAAGCAACTTTGACATTTTCCAACAGTTCAAATGAAAGTTCTTTTTGAAAGTTACAGCATATCTAAATAACTTGGTAAATTGTGCACAACATGCAGGTTTCTTTTTGACACTATCTTATGAGCGCTCTACCTCAATTATCTATTGAAAAGAAAACAATTCCAGAATGTAAGATGGTGAAACTCCTTTCATATTGTACTGATATAGGATAGAGATTATTCTATTTGAAGCCTGGTTCTGAAAAAACAAAAGGAATTTCTCACTCAGATCCCTAAATTAAAACTATTATTAACTAAAACTACCATAACAATATACTTGGTGAGTTGTGCAATTTTCATTTTTTCCCTGCTTTGTAAGAAACTCTTTACATTTAAACCTACTCCATATTTACTGAGCAATAAAAGAACAAGTAATTCCTCACTGATTACTTTCATAGAAATATTGATTGCCAACACTGAGGTAGGTATTTCAATGTTTCCATCTTTGGGGTAACTAGTGGAACAGTGGCTTAGTGTAGTTGCCAGTTAGCGTGCAAATCCACTGATCTTACATATCGTGCCTCACAATTCTAACCTATTCTTTTTGGGTGTCCATTTAGGGGAACTAGACATTTTCCAAACTAGCATTGCAACTGAGCTTTCACTAGAAGAGAATGCTTATAAAAGTTTTTCAGCGATACTCTCAGCCGAAAGGACCATACATATGTAAAAGCTATGGAAAATGTCCAACAGTTTGGAATCTCCCTCATAGAGAACATTCCATGGTATCCAATTTAACTAAACTTAATAAAACCAAATCCATTATTTGTTGACACCAGATAATTCCCAAATAATGTTAAAAGATTATTCTCTACAATAATCTACATGTCAATTTTGAGGAAATAATGAGGGTATGAGATCATTTCTTTCATGTCAAAGATATCTCTAGCAAGGAATTGACCATTGAGAAGGACATACTATTTTTTTTGTTTTAGTAGACATACAAATCTTTGTCATAGAAATGGGTACGATATTAGTTGATGGTAAAAAAAATATCAAGCTAGTGGAGTTTTTTACCCTTTTTGTTCTGTATTTGTTTTTGTAAGGAGCCGGCCAAATTATTTGAAAAGTTTCAAGGCGGTAAGCACAAAAATATGACACATTTTCAAAATGGAGACATACCATTTGACCCAAAAAATACCAACATCAACATATTCAACACTGACATCAAAAGTTCCAACAATTTTCCAACAGTAGATTTAATAGCAGATTCTATAGCACTAACATTAGAAGAAAAAACAAAAATAGCTACCAGTTATAACACACAAATGCTCAAATTCCTAAGCACATAAAGTTTGAAACTTTCCAGGGAAGGAATGAATGCCAACTCAGGCCAAATCCATGGTAGTATGACACTCATTTTTGTTCTCACCAGCATCCACCGGTTAACTCATGTCATGCGGATTCCGCTTCGACCTTTTATGAATTAAAGGTCATATTTCACTTCTCCATCTCTAAGGGGTTTGGTTTGCAGTTCACTGCACCGACCCATTTCCCGCATACCCTATCGATCTGCCAGCACGCCTCCTAGCATCCCCAGGAGTGAAGTGTAGGGCAGTCGAAAACCATAAGAAGGGACCAAGGTCACCAAAACCCACGACTTCCAAAAATGTATTTAATGTTGGCTAGTGGTAGGGCCCTGGTGGGACCGATAGTGATAAATTCGATAACTCCATGGTCTAATAACTGGAAAATGCATCTACATGCTTGTCAATGTGTAGGAGCATGAGGTTTAGATTGCATATCGCTACAGGAACCAAGATGTAGCAGTGAACATTTGTCGAGGTTCATGGGCCTCATATCTCATGCAATATCGCAGGTGGTGGATAATGGGATGCAATGGTGAACATTTGTCGAGATTCATGGGATTCTTCGGCCATGTGTTGGTACATATGGTTCCCATTGTTGAAGTAAGTGACAATCCTCTATATTTTATGGAATTTCATTAGTTTATTCTCTCAGCTTACAGTTTCTTTCAGCTATACGAACTCTTCATCATGAGACATTTCTATGAATGTGAATCTAAGGGGAAATAAAAGGGAAGGAACGATGTTCAATTCCATCTCGGTAGATTTTACTCCAAACCAGATGAGGTACATAAATATCGAGATGTCATCATTGGATCGATTATTCAGGGGGGTTTTGATCTTTACCATCGGAAATAATATTACACATTTGTAATTGCAGAAGCTCTACCTGTAAAATGCTATGCACGCTTGTTCAGCTGATGAGGACTCTTGATCAGATGCCCGACGAGGTAAAAGTTCTAAATCCAACATCGTTGTTTAGTTGGATAGGATTATGTTCTAAATATTTACCTAATAACTGTATTTTCAACAGACAATACTCATGAAGCTCTTCTACTAGGGAGATATCACAATAAGTCAATTTGTCAATGGAATCAATGGGCGTGTTTTTAATTTTTAAGTCATTCTTTTACCTCATTTTGACATCATGAAGCTTGTTTTATCTTTTCAAGTAATTTGCAACCAGCTGACTATGAGCCTTCATTTTTCAGATGTTGTAGCAAAGATGAAAGTAATCCATGGTCCTGTAATCCTTTGAAAATGAAAGTTAGAGACGTCAATAGTAAACATTTCATGATCGATTTAAAGGTACGATGCAATATCATTTAAGCTTTGATCTCAATCTTAAAGAGATCCTAATTTGCAGGTTAAAAGCATCCTTGACCCTTGTGAAGACTGCTCTGTTGCTTCCTCAATATGGGAATATTACAAAGCTTTAAACATATCTGGACTACTCTCTTGCCCGAGTAAAAAAAATTTGTAATTGTTGCAATAATTTAAATATACTGGCAATAAATGAAACAAAGCTTTAAACCTATCTAGACTGCTCTCTTGCTCCCGTAAGTCACATCTCCAGCATGCATAATTTAACCCTATGAGTTATATATTTATTTTTAACAAGATGTTTCTTTTACATGCCCTCCTCAATCTGGGAATATTACAAAGCTTTAAACCTATCTAGACTGCTTTCTTACTCCCGTAAATCACATCTCCAACATGCATAATTTAACCCTATAAATTATATATTTCTTTTTAAAAAGATGTTTCCTTTACATGCCCTTCTTAATTTGGGAATATTACAATGAAGTGGAGTTGGTTTACAACACTCAAGGAAGATCTCAATTTGGGAATATGGGGATGACGTTAGCCTGGACAGTGGCGTTGATAAGAAGAACAAGAACGATTCCGCCGACACATGCAGCAACTCTGAAAACTCCGAAGAGAAGTCACGGGTTTGAAATTAGGATTTTGGATGAAGTTTTTTCAAAATGCACAATTCTAACTCCATCATATTGATAAAGATCTTGAATGAATTCTTCTAGTAAATATAAAATTGTAACTTCTGCTTATTGATAGTTATTCATTCGTTATATGATATCTACAGGGATAGGAATTAGATCATACACTTATTGGTAAGTGTATGATATCATAGAAACTGAAAAGAAAAAGAACACACCTGCCGACGATCAGCATAAAATCAAACAACTACATCCAATGAGTAAACTAGTGAACAAGCGAAAAGTACATCCAATGAGTAAACTAGTGAACAAGTGAAAAGCAGTCACTGATAGCGAACGAGTAAACTAGTCAACCAATGATAAGAATCAATTATGAATATATATAATAGCTAGTGAACCAGTGATAAGAACCGGTGATGAATGTATATAATAGTTGATGATGGCAATGGCTATAGATAAAGGCGGTTGTATAGATAAAGGTGGTCGTCTAACTTACCCTTTCGTAGTTTTGGCGGTCATCTGACTTACCCTTTGGCAGTTTTGAGATCTTTGGCAATTTTCATATCAGTCTCATATCACTTTGGCAAGTTTGGCAAGTTTGGCAGTCTTAGATCAGTTTGGCAGTTGAATGGACATGGATTTAATGTTAGATCAATTTGACGGTTGAATGGACATGGATTTAATGATTTTAATGATTTTGTCGAGTTGAATGGACAAGAATTTAATGCATCACCGTATTCTGAGAAAGAGCTTCAATAGATTCAATAAACTAAAGTTAGTTTATACAACATAAACTTAACCTTAAGTTATACAACATATACAACATTGAAAAAAATGCATTGTGTCAACATTTAAAAAAATGCATTGTGTCAGGTCCTTAAAAAGAGAATATGATGAAGATATAATAGACTCAAAACTAACTTTATCTAAACATTGACAAAATGAGCTCGGCAATAAGAGTTGCAACTTATTAGCCAATAGCAACTTTGATAAAAGAAATTAAAATATCATTAAAAAAAACTATTTTACTTTTACAATGTACAACTTTGAGAATCACAAAAATATTATGTAGTCAAAAGCAAGGTAATTGAAGGTCAATGCTGAAGCGAACGCTAGAGTCAACACAAAAATATTATGTAGTCAAAAGCAAGGTAATTGAAGGTCAACGCTAAAGCGAACGCTAGAGTCCTGGCCTTCGGCAGGGAATAATAAGAATTAACATGTGAATGTGTAGAATGAAGATTTTATCTTGAAATGTAAGAGATTTAAGACCAAAGGATACACAAAATTATCTAGAAGTAAAATTAAAACAAAGCTCAATGCAAAAAATCAAATAAGTCGTACATATAAATACAAAGAGACATACTAAAGAAAAGACCAAGAGACATACTATAGCATCTCAAGGCAAAAAAAATGTGGTTTGACTATTACTTCTTAATTTACTAGAAGTACTAAACATGAACAATGGAAAGTTGTTGGTTTTGAAGGGTTTCTTCAAAAAGTTAGAAGGGATAATTTGGAACAAAGTTTTTTAAATAACAATTTTTTTTATAATACAACATTAGTTGTGTTTAAACAAGTTTGATGGCCACTCCTATTTTAAGGAAAGGGAATTTTTTAAAAGGGACCCATGAATAGTCGGAGGAGCTCTAAATCATGGAAAAGTTTAGGGGCTAAATTTGATCCATAGTTTAATTTTCCATGCTTTTTCTCAAAAAAATATTGACCAATTTTTATTTTTCTTGAAAAATATTATCTTATCACGTAATCCTTTAAAAGGGACCATGAATAGTGGGAGGATCTCTAAAAGGGAAAATTCCAGGGGCTAAATTTCACCCATGGTCTAATTTTCCATGTTTTTTCTCAAAACAATTATTGCGAATTTCCAGGATAAAATTATTTTACCTTAAAAATGGCCAAAATTTTATACAAACTATACAAAATCTTTAGAAATTTGAATAATTTTACTAAAATATCGCCAAAAATTTTACAGTTTGTATATTAAGGACCAACAAGGATGAGGCTGACATCCTTGGCGCTCCTTTACATGGATGATTAGCAATTAACTCGCATGTGTTGGGCCTATGGATCGATTTTTTGATTGTCTATCTTTTATCGAGCCCATTAACTGTTATTTATCCCTTGCACTGGTGGAGCTAGAAGACTGGGCCATATTTCCTCTCTAGGAAACTGAACCGACCATTGCTCTCAGTTGGTGTTTTAGTGGAGGACGCATGGCTAAAAATAACAAATTTTTTGTTTCTACTCATGCAACGGAGTTATTGAATGACGACGACGATTTAGGGTGGTAGGATGAGGGCTTCCTCTCGAAGATAGATGAACTATGTGGGGGGAAGACAAAATCATTACCATTAAATTGTGATGTGGCATTCAGGTCAGGTGATAGGACTACCTCACTGACAAATGCTCTCTCTCCTTCTAATAGACTTGACACTACTTCCACTAGTCGTTTTATCTGGAAAAAGACGTCATTTTACAAATCTGAGGCAGGGTTAGAGAAGTCTTTTGAGACTAAGCCGAAGCACTGCTTAGGTGATGGTGTTACATAGAGTCAGGAAGGGATCTACAAGACTTTTTCTCCGACAGGTAAAGAGGGCTTCTGCTCTTATTACTCAGCCGAGTTCCGGGAAGGCTTTTATTAATAAGTAAGGAATTTACCCACACACTACTACACAATTGACTAAACTTAAAAGGAAAAAAGCTTGGAAGCTGAAAAGAAAGGTGCGAAAGATGGTACTTGGAGATGACGTGGGCCTGGAAGAGGCAGCGAGGCTAGCTCTCTATGGAGTGGTGGGTAGGTTAGCGTATCCTTATCTTTGCAAGGGTAGCTTCTTGAAGTGGCTAGAACACCGCTGGAAAACCCTTCTGGGTTATAGTCCATAATTTGTCCACTTATCGAAAGGATGGCTCGGGCTCATTTGTAAATCCCCTAAGGATGCTACCAGAATTTTGGACTCGACTTGGCTTATGGGGGGGTGTAGTCTACTTCTTAAGCATTGGAGAGTGGCTTTTGACCCGAACACGGAACACTTCCAATTCCGTCATCTCTGGGTACTTCTGCCTAGCCTCTTGATTCATCTATGGAATCTTGGGGCGCTGAAAGCTATTGGGAACTCTCTGGGGAGGTTTCTTGTAGTGGACCAGGAAGCTTTGACTAGTTCTTCGAGGAAGGTGGTCAGGGTTTTAACATAAATAGACTTACATGGTGGACCGTCATAGGTAATAGATATTGAATGGCGCGATAGTCATTTGAGACAGAAATTGGACTACCTGGGGCTACCATTTTGCTGCAGTCGTTGCAGGGGTACTGGTCATCTACACTGGGAATGCATGGGAGCACCCCTGGAGGAGGAATATAAGGAGTCACTGTGAACAAGGGACCCTCTGGAGTACATGACTAGTTATGACTCTTTGGATTCCGAAGGCACCGACTTTGTCCCGGATTCAACTTGTTTGGAGAAGGATTTGGACTCCACACTTACTGGTAAGTTGAAACGACACTGCCCTGGATTTTTTTCATCACTTTCAATTTGGGAAAAAGAAGCGATAGAAAATTCTGCTTGGTTGCGGTCAACTACCTCTGGGGTCTTGAGGCCAACGACTGAGGAGGGTTTTAATTTAGTTGACCCTGTTTTGACTATTGAGAGTCTGACTAGGCCTAACACACTGAACTTAGTTGGGATTGAGGTAGCAATAAATTATTCTGAGGTTGCCACTAAGTCCCCCACATTGGATTCATGTCCCTTGACTGAGACTTTGACTGTCAACAACGAACCCCCTTTGGATGATAATCCATTAATTGGATCGGGCTCTCAAATTCTATCGGGTTATGGTGAATCGGAGTTGGATGAACCTACTCTTGGTGATGTCCTCGACTCACTCATTCCTT